>CM024683.1:14030764-14261912 GCA_014182735.1 Corymbia maculata | reverse complement strand
TTTTCAAGAACCCAAAGAATATCAATAAAGTTTCATGGTAGAAGATCCAAAAACATGAGTTTTCTATAGTGAATTATAAAGTTTTGCAACGGACAAGCTCATGACTTTTGGCTAAATGTTCACAATAGGTATGGGATTGAGCAAGAAGATGCCCTATGACAGACAAATGTTCAATGGCTATTGGGTTGGCCTGTCAGAGGATAATCGGATTGTCAGGTGAGAAATTGTTTCACAATGAATTTCCTATATATTGATGGATTATAGGCTAAGTTGTTTTTATTGTGGTACAAGGTTTTATGTTCATTTAGGAGTCTTGTTACTGTGGTGTTGGGGTGGATAAGTCATTCAGCCGAGACATATACAATGCTCACTACAAGGCTTACTTATATGCTGGTATCAATATTAGTGGCACCAATGGAGAGTTGACGCGGGCCAGGTAAAATCTGACCTCCATCTTGCCTAGTTTTACAAAAGAAAAAAATAATAACAGAACTGTTGCCATCAAAACTGTCTTTCATCGTGCGGTAAGAATACCAAGTGAGACCAAGTGTGGGAATTAAAGTAGGGATCATAAATGGTGTTCAAGACACCTTCTTGAGGTGAAATTTTAATTAGTTGCTCAAGAAAATAACGGAATGCCATTAATAGGAAATAGAATAAGGGCATACAAACATGTTCTATAGTATTCAAATTTCAATTGGTTATATTGCTAATATGACAGAGAATAACTGACCACGCTAATGTCGTCCTTACGTTAGATTCGAAGCCGATAGAGGTACCTGACTTCACTATCGCTATTTAAGCAATATATTATCCCAAAGTATATAAAAATATTTTCTACCTTCTCAAGGTGACTAGAGTGGTGCAGGATGCTGCACCAACTACAGATTCACACATAAAAATAACATGGATTTGTTCAGGTATTTTTGTTCATTGAATGACTTTTAAGAGTGTGTTCCATCTTTTTTGCAATACAAAAAGCATGAGAGAAGAGGGAGACTTTGAAGTGATAAAGAAGGCTATTCTGAATCTTTCACTTCGCCACAGAGAGCACATTAGCACCTTTGAGAAGGATGTGAGAGAAGGTTGACGGGAAAGCATGAAATCAATATCAACACGTTTTCTTGGGTAATACTCAGAAGAAGTATACCAGCTGCTAATTAAATTTGAAGATTGCCCATTAAATTGAACTCAAATATTTTTTTGGTGATGCCTGAATTACTTGAATTCTGTTATGCAGATAGTTGCCAATCGTGATTGCTCAATCCGTGTGGGGTCTGACACTGAAGAGCAAGGAAAGGTACTATAGAAATGACCATACCAATTCCCTTCTGTGATCTAAGTATCAATCAAAGATTCTTAACTTTCATGGTGATTCAAGAAATGCTACCATTTACGTAGAAAGTACTTTTTGTTCTTTTTAGTCTCAGTGGATTCTATGATTGGTACTATGAAGGAATTTTTAACTGTTAACACTCATAAAGCATTATTACCCCAGTTTTTTTTCCCAAACAAATGTAAATCTTCATATCAGTCATTGCTGACCTAATATTTATGGAACTTAATTGAAATTAAGACTTGGACATCTCAGTTCTTTTAGTGCCTCAATAAACTTTCTAGAATGCTCTATTTTTTCTGAATATTGATAAATCATAGAAAGTTCACCTTCCTTGCTTAGTCAATTAATGGCTTAAAGTGATATGCAGGTTACTTGGAATATAGTTGTCCTACCTCAAACATGGACCCATCCATCATGACCTTGTTGCTTGCTGAAATTACAATTGTGCGAGACCCCACCCTTGAGGCTGAAGCTCGTGCTGCTCAAAAGCTAGCATTGAAGGTCTAAAATTCGAGCTGCTGGTTGAGAAAAGCCTAAATTTATTGATCAAATTTGTGAGGACCTATAAGCTGAGACTGTGAAACCCCTTTTCCTCCGGATTAAGGTCATTGAGAGAAGATCCTCATGTAAATAAAGCTTCCCTAAAGGAGAGAAAATTAGGTGTACTGGCTTAGACCTAGTTTCCTTCACATTGGTTTCCCATTGCACTCGCAATTAGTCTCAACACCTGTGTTTGAATTGTCAATTACTTAAATATTTTGGAGCAATTCATCGAAAATTTCAGTGTCCTTATGTGCCAAACTCATTCAATTTGGCATGTCCGAATTTCTTTTGAGTGGAAGGCGGGTTGACATTTGATCCAGTGAATATGAGATGTATTGGTTTGTTTCATTTTTTCCGATGCCTTCTTTAGAGAACTTTCAAGAGTGTAGACGGACCACATTCCTTGAGGTCGCGCCAGTTTGTCCCTGCAAGACGGCAGTTCTTTTTCCTTTGAGAGGCAGAGAAATATGCTCATTCAGTACAAACAAAAAACAGCAATTTGGCCATACCTACCTTTCGCTTCTACAGAACTGAAAGTTACTTTGGTACTTTTTCTTTTCATCTCTTCACACCAATTCAATTGTCTTATTCAACAATAGAACAAATCATTAACAATGTTACTGATGCTGACTCATCTGTCATGCCGTATCTAGCAGATAGAAAATTTGAGGAGTAAGATAGGTGTTCCTCTTAAAATATGGATAAGAAGACACGTTGATTGGACTTCTTTGATGATTCTAGGGCCTGGTTAAGAGAAAATCGGCAAAATTTCAGCGGTTAATAGATTTTTGAAATTGTTGGTCAGTTTCTAATAACGTTGATGAAAAAAGTATTTGAAATTTACTAACTTTCAAATAAATTAGTAAATTACCAACTCTACTTAAATTTTACTGGTTTCACAAGTAAATTTCCAACACTATAATAAATTTACTAATATTCCAATAAGTTAGTAATTCATCAACTTCTTTGAACCATTACAAGTGAATTTAGTAAAATGTCAACCCCACAAGAAGTTTACTAATACCCCAACAAATTAGTAAGCTACCGACTTCTATTAAATCCTACCATTGTTGCTAGTAATATAATAGAGTACTACAAGAAATTCACCAACACCTGATAAATTATTAAATTACCAACTTCTTAATTTACACAAAAATATCAAACTCATATGGAATTTGCCAAAATTCCATGAGATTAATTATTTGCCAATTTCTTTTAGATTTCACATGATTGAGTGGTAAACTTCCAACACTATGGAGAATTTACCGAAATTCTAATAACTTAACAAAATTACCAACGTCTTTGAAGGAGTTACTAACATCCCATCAAATTAATCCAGCTTCGGAGAAACTTTACACGTATGGTCGGTAAAATACCATCCCTATAAGGAATTTACTAACGTCTCATTAAAGTGGCTTTCATGCTAGTTTGAAGAAAGCCCACTGCCCATTAATAAAGAGCCGACCATTAACCATTTTAATCTAAAACTAGCCCTCTGAAATAGAACACGTAAAGTATGAGTGTAAACAGTTCGGTTCGATTCAGTTTTTTAGAAAAAATGAACCAAATCGAAACCATCTCAAACTGAATACAAACTGAACCAAAAATCCAGTCTGGTTCGGTTTGGTTTGGTTCGGTTCAGTTTTTCAATTTTCTTATTTTTGCTTTGCTTATTGTAATCTAAGTGAAGAAGAAGTGATAAAGAAGAGGGATTGTTCAATTTTTATTGAGAATTTCGTTTGGTTCGATTAACCGAACTGAATCAAACCAAAAACTGACCCAAACTGAAAAAGTTAACAGTATTTTTGCTTAACCGAATCGAAATTGAACCAAACCAAAAACGCATGAAATTTCTATTCGGTCCGGTTTTGTTTTTAGTTTCGGTTCGACTCTTGACACCCCTAATGTAAAGCTTTATTAAAAAACGGAAATGAGTGCACAATATTGCTATTTGGAGAACTGTCATTACCAACCGTATGTGTTGTTCAATTCATTACTTCATGTTATCGTGTTTAAATGATTTATATGTTTTGAGCTCCATGTAGCTCTGCCTAAAATTTCACGTTATTAGTATAAAATAATTTCACTCCTTCCTCATAGTGAAAAATTAATTTTATATCTAATTTTCCTTACTTTCTTGCACCCATAGACAAATTGGCCTAACGAAATAAGCTAATGGGGTACATAACTTGTTATGACATATTTAATCTGTTGCTATGGCACATTTATTAGAAAATACGTAATTAGATTTATGACTTGTAGCGATTGTCAAAATTTGAAATGATTCTTCCACATGTCTTCGGTAGCAAAGACCGTGGACAGGTGCATCGTAAAAAGTCGTCAACTAAGAACAAAATTTCATGACGAAGGCCTTTCCAGTTGTAATTTACTGATTATCAATATACGGCACTTGTAATAGGTCATAAGTTGGAAGCAAATGTATGTGGCCAATGGACATTTCCATTGATACATTGTTGTTTTTAAATTATAACGGTTGTAATAGGTCGTAAACTCAGACTGAGTGCATCATAGTATGTGGCCAATGGACATTTCCATTGATACTTGACGCAGGAGAGCGTATAAATCCTTCTCCAGCTACTAAAGTTGAGCCTCCAATCTTAATTAATAAAGTTCTCGTCATATGATCCCCAAAAAGCTTGACCAACTCTTTCAAAAGCTCATTCCCTCTACAATATTGTCATGTTCAAATAGAAACCTCACGTTTTTTTCTCTTCTGCTACTCTCAGAGTCTGAGACCAGGTCTCATCCCTACGGCCAACCTCCCCGAAGCACTAATTTCTTAACTCTACAATGTGTTGAAGCTTTACCATGTTCATCCATTGTCCGTCGTCTTCTCTCATTGGACTCATCCATCTCAATCAGTCCACTATTGGTAAAATTTACACCAAATCCGAGGCCGACATTAGTAATGAGGCTTGAGATGAATTACATACTTCATAGGATTTTCCAGTTAAAAAAAATTGCGACATGTTTCCTGCCGATTCTCTGTGAGTGTTCTGTAATTTGGTGTTGGGCATTACAGTATCCAACAGGCTCGTGATAGTCTCCCCACTGAGCACAACCAAACAATTTCCATGGTAAGAGGTGACTAGAGATGACCCCAAAGAGTGGCATTCAGCAGGATTCGGGCCATTTCCTTCCGACAAGTATCATTGGAATAATCTTGACAACCCTAAGATCACGTCTTGCCTATTCAATTGCTCTAAGGCTGCGTTTGGTTCAGCATTTCCAAGGAGTTTTCAAGCCTAAAAGCCCATTGGGGAAATGCTAGACTGTTTGGTTTAGCTTTGGAGATGGTTTTCAACTGAAAGCCACCCTTGAGAATGCTGAAAGCTCAAAGCTAGTAGGACTAGCTTTGAGTTTTTAGCTTCGAGCATTTAGCCATATGTTCAAATTAATTTTTTCCTTTCAAAACTACCCTCAGTAATTCTTTATATTTCCAATTTTGCCTTTGATTATTATTTTTTTAATTGAAAAGGGAGGCAACCCTTTATCGACCGCTGAAGGGCTATGGTTGCCAACAAGCCGATCTAACGCTAGCGGCCGTCGCTGAGGTTGCGTGACCTAGCCGAGGACCATCGGAGGTCGCACGACCTCGGGCGACCTCCAGGCGAGAGCCACCTAAGGCCGTGAGACCAGTGGTGGTAGTCGCCCGGGTCGAGCGACCCTCGCCCGAGGTCGTGTGACCTCTAGCGACCCTTAGCTGGGTTGCACGACCTTCGTCGGTGCAGATCTAGCTCGTCGGTGGCCATAGCCTTTTGCTGGTCCAACAAAAGGTTTAGTTCAATTTTAAAAAAAAAGAAAGATATATATATACCCTTAAAGCCAATTGCAAAAGGTTTTTTTTACCAAACACATTCAACTCAAAGTTCATTTGCAAAGAAATTTTACCAAACACAATTTACATTTCCCCAAGTAGCTTTGAGCTTTCAACAGTTGCATTAGACTCAAAGCTCATTTGCAAAGCTAAACCAAATGCATCCTAAGAAGGCCATGGCCGCTAACTCCTACACATTCCTTTAGAAGTATAAACTAAAATTAGAACAAGTGAACTTAGAAGCATTTTGTGTTGCTAATGGTAAAGTAAAACAAAGAGAAAATGAAGCACAAACAGATCACTTCACTCCAAAGTCTTAAATTATCCAAATCCATAACAAATTTGGACGAGCAGGCAATTCTCAGACACAGCTGATGCAAGCTGCAAAGCCAACTCCAGGAAAAAGCTTCACCAAAACATGCTTCAATGTCCTTCAAATTCTTATTCTTTCTGCACCAAAAATTTTCTGATTTACAACCACATAAAACTCGAGCCTCATGATGGTTTAGATCACCTGCTTTACTAGGATGCTCTTAAAGAGGTGCATGGACAGTGACCCAACAATCAAAATGTACTCTGACATTGCCTTCAAAAAAAAAAAAATTTGACGAAAATAATGAGAATTCTGTCCTCTTCGCATGATTTCAGCTAGTTTCAGTTGAAGTGTATCATGCCTAGTTAAGAGTATACAACTGAAAACAAAATGTAACTTGAATTTAACTAGGGGAGATCCTGATTTATTTTTCATCTATGATTTTTACAAAGCACTAGGCATGTTCAGATCTCAAATAATATTCAAGCTCAAGGCTTCAAGTCAAGGCATCAGGAGACAATGCTAACATGTCATAACATAGCAAAGTGTTCCTAAAGTTTTTTTTAGGTTGTTATATATGATATGAACATGGACTCTATGAAGCATTCAATCAGGCAAATCTCAATTCATGCAGTTCTGAATCTTGCCTAATTACAGGTGTTGTATATTAGCTTCAACCTCAGTATTCTAAGGGCATAAGTACAGCCCAAGTGCCAAAACTTGATACAAGGGGACACTTAAGTGTCAAAAGTTATAAAATGTATACTTAAGTGCCAAGATTGGAACAAAAAGGATCAATTAAGTGCCGACGGCGAGAAAATCTAGCCAAAATGCTGACGTGGCACTTTTCCAACGAGTTGGGGTCGAAACGGCGAGTTGGGGTCCAAAAACATGATTTTTCTATCGGGAATTGAAAAGTTTTGAAGTAGAGAAGTTCAAGACTTTTGGCTAATTGTTCACATTAGATATGGGATTGAGCAAGAAAAAACCTTACTGCAGACATATATTATATGACCATTGGGTTGGCCTATTAAGGATACCCAAGTCGCTAGGTGAGAAATTGTTTCACAATGAATTTCCCTATGTATAGTTGGATTATACGCTTAAGTTGGTGAGCAAATCTATATTTAGGAGTGTTATTACTGTGGTGTTGGGGCTGATAAGTCATTTGACCGAGACTACTCACTATAAGGCTTGCTATATGCTGGTGTCAACATTAGTGGCACCAATGGAGAGGTGATACCAGGCCGATAATCTCTCAGCTCCATCTTGCCTGTTTTTATGGAAAAAAAAACACGAACTGCTGCCATCAACGTTGGCTTCTATATACAGTGGGAATACCAAGTATGTCCAAGCATGGGAATTGAAGCAGTAGATCATATATGGTGTTCAAGATACCTTCTTGAGGTGAAATTACATTGCTTGTTCAGGAAAATAATAGAATTTTATTTACGGCGAATAGAATAAGTGCATACAAACATGTTCTTACAACACTCATATAATTTCTGGAAAAACCATAAACTTGGCATATGTATGGTATAAGAATAAGCATAGAACCATAACATGGTGTTAGAAAAGAAAGTGAAAGTGTTTGGAGCATTTGTTTAATAAAAGCCCGATCGGACATTGACACCCTTTTCATCACTTGGAGTTGCCTGTAATTTGGTTGCCTTACACATAAAGTTAGTTAGAAATGATTTCCAAAATAGTTTGTAGCAGGGAGATCCTTTGGGAAAGTGTCATATGATGGAGTTTGTAAATTTGCTAACAAAGTGAACTGTTGAATTGTTCTATGGTTGAATGAAGGAGATATTGTTGGATTCTTGTGCCCTTGTTACTACACAGAACCCCTCGTTGGGAGTTGTCATTATTGGGTATACTCACTATTTTCCAGTATATCCTATGTGGGCTCAGCCACAGGTTAATATTAGAATGAGAGGGCGCGACTTGGTGGAGGGCCAAGAGAATAAACATGGCCGAGTGTATGACAATGGGCGGGGGATTGATCAATCGACAATTGATACCTTGTCTAGTTTTGTTTTACGCTGAATTGCTTTGTTGCGAGTAAATATCTTGATCTATTAATACAATTACGTTGCTTTGGCTGTGTAAGTTTGGTTAAATGTTTGTAGCAAAGGTGATGCTTGTAAAATGTGCATAGTTGGTGCCCGATCCCATAGGTAACTTCGCTCACTTTTCTTAAACCTTTCAGGTCGCTACCTCATGACGTGTAGGAGCAACAGCGTTGTTCGTTTGGATTATTGAGCTATCTACTTTTGGTATTAGCTTTGGGCCAAGATATATACGTTTTTGGTGTAGTTGGTCTCTGGCGAGATGGGCTTTGTCTTTCTCTTGAAAGACAGCCATACTCCCTTTTGTTCAAAAATTAGAGTGTGACTTACACACGAAAAGTGAGACTGCTGGTCATGATTAGTACCCAAAATTTTCTGTAGATATCATATTTTCTGCAGTTGCTGAAGCCCATCTATTAATCTGGATCATTTTGTATCATCATACCGGCATCAACTTTAAGGAATCGGTCATGTGTAGTAGAATCCGTCTCAGAGCAATGGTGAATTGGTGATATAATCTTTCAGGTCGCGGTTTTAGCAGCAAGGGAATAAATTCCTCCTTGTGCAAGTCTATTTACATTTGTAGGTATCATACCTTATATCGAAGGGCCCATGAAAAGGAAACTTCTTGCTTGTTTTATTAATTTATGGGAAATATTTTCTTTTGTAATGGTCGCAAAAATTTATGAACATATAACATAGTAACAGCAAAGTTGCTCAGAGAGAGTTCATGTTTTTCTTTGGATAAATTATCAGTTATGCAGCAGAAGATGAAAATAATGCAGTAAGTCATCGGAGAATTTGAAGATGTAAATCATGCAGCAGTCGATTGGCATGATAGCATGAATTCAGAAAGGACTGTATAATCGTTCTTACGCATGAGAGCGTGTAATTCCTCCAGGTACTAAAATTAATAAGCCTGCAAACTTCTCTGTCCACAAGCATGACCAACTCTTTCAAGAGCTCATTCACTCTACATTACCGTCACGTACAAGTAGAAACCTTTTTCTTTTGCTACACCCAGAGTTTGACACCAGGTGTCTTCCCCACCGCCAACCCCCCCAAAGCAACTATAATTTTAACTCTATGTCGTGTCGATGCTTTACCATGTTCATTAACCATCCACCGAGTTTTCCTATTGACTTAATCACTCAGGTGAAAGGGCGCCTGTAAAGATTGAACTCGACCATGTCAAACATCATTATATAATTGAAATATAGGTCAAATCTTATGAAGGAGAAAAATTTTAACTTTGACACAACCAAGGATTACAATGGCCAATTTATAATGACCTAGTAATGCCATTGGTCAACATTAGTAATGATGCTTGAGATGAATTACATGCTTCATAGGTTTGTAGAGATAACAAAAATTGAGACATATGTTTCTTGCCAATTCTCTATACTGTTCTGTGATTTGGTGTTAGGCATTCTATACACTCGACTAATCCGACAGGCTCATGATATTCTTCCCACTGAGCACAACCAAACAATTTTAATGGTAAGAGGTGACTAGGGATGATTCCAAAGAGGGGCATTCAGTGGGACTTGGGCCATTTCCTTGGGAAAAGTAGTTATCGTAATCATCTTGACAACCCTAAGATCATGACTTGCATGTTCAATTACTCTAAGAAGGCCACAGCCGCTGACTCCTACAAATTCCCTTAAAAGTATAAGGTAAAATTAGAACAACTGAACTTAGAAACAATTTATGTCGCTGCTCACATTTTGAAGCATGGACAGATCACTTCTAGGTCTTAAACTATCCTAACCCAAAATAAATTTGGACAAGCAGGCAATACCTTTCTCAGAAACGGTTGATGCAAGCTGTAGAGCCAACTCCAGCAAAAAAGCTTCACCAAAACATGCTTCCATGCCCTTTCGAGTGCTTATTCTTTCAGCTCGAAACTTTTTCTTAGTTTTTTACTTTTCAACCCCATAAAACCCTAGATGCAGTTGTTCTGTTCTCTTTTTCGTGTTTCTATCATCACTCAGGATTTTGGACCGCTAACCAACCTATAATACACTCTGAGGAGCAGGGTGGTTTAAGGACTCAGTTCTCTTCTCAGAGTAGCATTGGTCACTTGCTTTACTAGGATGCTCATGCATGGACAATGACCCAACTATCGAGGTATAGACTTATGGAGTGCCAAAAGTTAGCACGGAGAGATACTTAAGTGCCAAAAGTTACAAAAAGGTACACTTAAGTGCCAAAATCGGAATAAAATGGATCACTTAAGTGCCAACGGCGAAAATTCCGCCCCAAATTTCCACGTGTTCATTTTCCGACGACTTCATTTGCGACGGAGTATTTTTTTCAAAATAAAAAATCCACGTGGCAATTTTTTTTAAAAAATTATCCACGTCGATTTTTTAAAAATTAAAATCGATTTTATTAAAAAAAAAGGGGAGGAGCAGATCGGCAAGGGCAGCCCTCGTCGATCCCCTCCTCCCTTTTTTTTAATAAAATCGATTTTATAATAATATATTTTTAATTATTTAATATTATTTAATTAATACTTTTTAAATCCACGTCAGCCAAAACGACGTCGTTTTGGCTGATTTTTGACCGATTCAGTTTCCGGCAAGCCACATAGGCAAGAAAATTAATAAAAATTACCACATAGGATTTCCGACGGGATTCCGGCGACTTGACACTTAAGTGATATATTTTTTTAAAAGTAGCACTTAAGTGTACATTTTGTAACTTTTGGCACTTAAATGTCCCTCCGTGCCAACTTTTGGCACTCCCGCTGTACTTATGCCCCCAACTATCAAAATAGACTCTAACATTAGCTTGAATGAAAAATCCACAAAAATAATTTGAATTATTTTCTGTTTGCACAATTTCAGTAAGTTTCAATTGAAGTCTGTCGAGCTTACTTATGATTTTTACAAAGCACTAGGTATGTACGAATCTCAAATAATATTCAAGCTCAAAATTTCAAGTAGAGGCATCAAGAGACAATGTTAAAATTACCAAAGTGTTCCTAAAATTTTCCAAGTTGTCATATATTATTTGAACATGGTGTTGCCTGAAGCACGCGATCAGGCAAATCTCAATTCAATAATTTATGAATCTTGTCTTATTAGAGGTGTTGCACATCAGCTTCAGCCTCAGTAGTCTAAGCTACATATCAACGGCAGTCCTGAGCTACTTAACTGCCCACAAGCAAGTTCAACTCTAAGCCAGCTACATACGCCATTTGGTCCTCCAGCCAAATATTCTCTTACGGTTTCTCTCGGTGAGAGTAGTCAAACTTGCTACAACAAGAAGAAGCTCGTTTCTGTTTCCATAAGGACAAATATCCATTTATGAACTATCCATGCATCTTAAGGATCAATTCAAGAGCCAGTATCACACAAATGACTGAGAGATTCTACTATACTTCTATGAGATATTTCATTTTTCATTGTCTGCATCGGGGATGCTTTTTTGTACTCAGTACTACAAGAGTTATTTAGCAAACTCCAATATAGCGGAACATTTCAGCATCTTTGAATAACGGAAGTTTGTAGGCTACATGTCCTAGTAAAGCCACATAGGGAAAGCAAATGGAAATAAGATGAAATACAAAAAAATGATGCAAGAGATCAGTCACATCATGGAATGTCATATGGCATTTCCAAATATTGCTGGAAAAATCATTACCAAATAGTCACATCCACTCGGTAACCTTCTGCAACCGCAGCTGAGGTGCTAGAGTGTGAGTGATTGTTGAATCGGACATTTCTATTAATGAACTTCACTTTTTCTTTTATGTTCATGTCAGATTATCCAGGGTCAGCAAAAAATTGAAATGCAAATCACCACAGCTCATGTACATCATTAACTTCACTATGGCTAGCTCTTTGAAAGGCCAGACCAGCAGCTGTCTTGCCTAACTTTCGCACTAAAATTAAGAGCGCCTATGTTTCCCATTTCATTTGCCAATGTTACATTCACAAAGAGAGAGAGAGTTTCTTTAATATCAGCTTCTCAAAGACACTTGGGCTCCATTTGTTAACATTTATGTTTCTCTATTTTTCTATTCTTTTGTTTCCTGGAATAGAAAAAGAACAAAAATGTGATTGGTAACGCTAACTGATTTTTCTATTCCTAGGAATAGAAAGTTGTTCCTGAGAATAGATTTGGAGTAAAAATGAGAATTAGAAAAAAGTAACTTCTTATTCCTAAGAACAATTTCTAGAAATTATTTCTTGGAGACTACTCACCGCCTATAGCATGTCGCCTGCCGCCACCACCAGTCGCCGCCCACTACTGCCAGATTTTGGACACCGGTCACCGATCGTTGGTTGCCATTGCCGGACACCGATTGCCAATTGCCGGCACTGTCGCGGCCGCCCCCACCTCCGCTCGCCATCGGCCAACCGCTAGAAATTGTTCCAGGGAGTAGAAAAAAAAGAACTATTTCTCAAAAAAATTATTTCCGGGAGTAGGAATGTTATCAAACGAACTCTTTGTCTTTGGGGGCAGAAATTACACTAGCATAGGCCAACGCATTCTTTAGTAATCAAGTCCACTTCCTAAAGACACTCATTCTTGTGGTGGCCCCTTAAACTAAACAAAATTTTTCTAATGAGACTAATAGTATTTGTTGGTCGATTTACAAAAGTTAAAATTCAATTTTTTTTGTGAATATTTTCCAAATAAATCAAATCTAATATCAAATAGTTAAAAATATTTTCCGCTTCATTTTGATTTCAAATTTGAACACCGAAAAATATTATTATTATTTTGAAAAATGACTTCTTGGAAAATATTTTCTAAAAACATGATATTTCCGCGAAACGAATTGAGTTTAATATTAAGATCTAACAACCTAATCACTACCTAATTTCCTAATAATATTCCATTGTTTATTGATTTCTTATTTAACCTTTTATATTTATATTTATTTAATTATTTCTTTTCACGGACCACCATCCCAAGAACACATGAAGTTCAATTTTTATTTTCTTTCTTTTTTTGAACCTTTTCTTTATCTTTCTCTCACGCCCAAACACAAATTCAAGTTAGTAGTTGTCTAGGTGAATCAAATTTCATCTTCCTTTTCTTGCTCATGGCCAGACTTAACATACCTCAGACACCAAACCCAATTCATTCATCCTCAGCGGAAATACATCATCGACCTACTCATTAATTGCTTTTACCCATTAAACCGGGTCCTTGACGAACCTTCGAGTGAACATGAACAAATTTGCATTGCATTTTGCATCCACTAAACACATATTCACGTTCACTCACAAGACGTGATCCGGAGGAATTCACTATTAGAAAAGATATGTACAGCAAATGGCATCTGCATTCGAATGTATTAGTCTACATGATTGATCTATGCTTCAATGAATGCACTGGCAGCCATCAACTGAGTATTCACAATTCAGCACATCAACATTTTCAGCTAACTTCACAGAGTCAAGTTTATCCGCCAAGCCTATTGAGACCGAGACCTTGGGAAATGGACTCGAAAGTGAATATTGATATAGATTTACTTAACCTATACAGCTGGTACTGTGAATTATTCAAGCAGATAAAGATGATGTTAGTCAGATTCGAAGTCGTATACATACTAATACGGCTCAGGCATTTTACCAAACACTTGATGTGCATTCGATGGAATGGCACAGTGCAGCAACGAGATAGGTAGAATCACAGCCCAATCAGCACGGGATCATCAAGACCGAGTCGCAGTTGTTATTAATATAATGTCGGACGCGAACAATTTTCCATTGCTAGCAACAACAAAGCTCTCGGGTTTCTATTTTGCACGCGTAATGGAATGATGTTCTCAACTTCCCCGCTCAATGAAAATTGAAAGCTCGGAAGCTCCAATTTGTGGAATGTTGAAGGAATTCTCCTTGGTTCAATAACCTCGAGTTCAATTGAGGGAGCGCCCAGATTCGAAGCTCAAGCGCGAGCACATCGCGATTAGAAGAGCGCGGATGTGGCAAGGTAAGCGGCTGATTCCGGCTCCGATCAGCGGCGGAGAAGCTTCTTGGAACGCGTAGAGGATCGAGAGAGACAGGCTTTTTGCTGCTCCAATTCCCGCGCCTTTGAGGTCGCGTCTCAGTTCTCCTTCCTCCTGCCGAGCGGCTCTCTCTCTCTCTCCATTTGCGCGATGACCTCGTCATCCTCTCACCGAGAGCTCACGAGATCGCTGCCTGCGTCCGGACAGCATCCGGTCGCCTCTTGCTCGCTCCTCGCACACCTCCCACCATCTCCACTCTTCTGGTTTCGATTGATCTCCGAGGAGAATCGAAGGGCTTCCAATAGAAGAAGAAGAAGAAGAAGACGACGATTATTGATAAGAGCTTCAACTTTCATTTCTCCTTATAGTCGCCGTAACCCACTTCCATATCGAGAACTTAGGGATTGACAGCTATCCTTTTAAAAATAAAAAATGAAGGACGACGCCCTCACTTAAAATTAGTGATTTTTTTCAAATTATTAAGTAAGCAAAACCTTTCACTCAATGATAACTATAAATAATTCCGATGACTCGTGAATTAAAGAATTATTAGAAATTCATAAACCCAATTTGATAGACTTTATTCAAATAGTCTACATTCAATGCTACTTCCGAATCGCACAATTCATGTGCATTTGATCAAAATATGTTGTGCTCGAAACTTGAATTGGTAGCAAAAATGGGTGAGCAAAACCACAACACTTCTATGGGATCTAACAAAGAATAATGTGCCGCTAGAGACAAGTTTGCATCAATATGTCAAGAAGATCACATTCGTTGCATTTTCCCATATAACAAGCGGAATGCTTACTCCAATGAATAAAAAATTATGCACTATACTATAACCCACGTAATGTAACCAGCATATATCAAACTTAATGTCAAGAGACCCTACAATCACACTTCGCTCGTGATGAGACCCAAAAATATCATTAGCTATGGCTAAGCCTCAAAAATCACATCAATAACGATTGGACCCTGTAAATCAAGTTCACCATGTTGAAGTCTCGAAAAAATATTTGTTGTGCCCATCCACACACACACAATATCTCATTTTAGTTTAAAATTTTTCCGAGCAAGAGAGATTCAAAAGTATACAATGCTTGATCAAGTTTTCTAAAAGAGGATGACATACAACAATATTTACTTATATACTTCTAAAAGACAGACCGTGTCACAATATAGCTTTTTCTCGGCAAATCATGTCATGCACTTTTTCAAATTATGGAAGTGGGGGAAATTACATACCTTGATAATTTGCTAATTCAAGCCACACTGCTCAATTTCAGATTTCCTCCGTCCCTAAGCAATGGTTGAGAATGCACTTGGGCTGAAAAGCCCATTTAGATCAAAATCACATAAATGCCCTCCGAGACTTGTTTTCAGGCCCATGGCCCTGACCCGGTACCCCATGACCCATCAAAGATTTGACTCTTCAATCATCTGAAATAATCATACTTTGCGGAAATTAGTTTATTTTATATTTTAGAAAACCGAAAAAATTATATCATTCCAATGTCGCGTGTGCAGGCTCTATTTCTTAAAAAATTGCCCCGAATTTTTCAGAGGAATTAGAATTTTCCACAATCAATATCTATATTTGAACTAACGAGATCGATTAGAAGGTTTTCACAATATTCCATGATTTTCATAATTTTCGTAATTTCCGAGTAATAACAGAAATGTCTATTTGGACCAGCACTGGCAGGTGAAAAAGGAAAATAAAGGAGGAGCTCGGAAAGAGAAATCATCCAGTCCATCGCGTATCATCAAAACCCTATAACCCTCACAGCGATCGAATCACCACCGTCCAGCAAACCTTCTAATCCGGGCCCGCACGACGATCAGCATCTTCGATGACGTGGCGGCCGCGCTGCATGCCACGTCCTGAATCCTGACGGCCGGTCGCCCTCGCAGTCAAGGGGTAAAAAGGCCAGCCGAGCCGACGCCGTTAACTCTAGCGGATGACCTGCGGGAAAAGGACAGTACCGTTAGTCAAAAGGCGGCAATGTCCACGTCATTGTTCGTTCGGTCGTTTCGTTTTGTCAGGGTGTGGAAACATGGACGTCCATGTTATCGCTTGGGGATGGCGCTCAATGGGGATTATCCCTAAACTCAGTGTGCTCGTTTTACTCCCCAAAAATGCAGTGCAGAAATGAAGAAGAAAACTTATTCGATTTCGCAAAGGGGTAAAACGCCTACATTGTCCGATGATTCAAGAAAGCTAACAAGGACAACTCTCCCTAGTTGGGGGGTCTGAACCGAATCTACATTTTGTGTATATTCGATTTGATTCGAATAATTGAATAATAACCATTATTTTTTCCGGTTTAGTTTGATTAATTGAGCCAAATCGAAATTCTCAACAAAAATTGAACGTTCGGCTTAAAATTTCTCTTCTTTTTCACCCCTTATCTAGTTTGGTTTCAATAAATAAGGCAAAAATAGGAAAATTGAAAAATCAAACCTAACCAAAATAGGTTTTTGATTAGGTTCGTATGTGATTCAAGTCAGAATCGCACCCTATCGGTTCATTTTAGTTCAGATTTCTTGAAAATCTAAACCAAATCAAACTAAATCGTTGACATCCCTACATTACCAAATGAAGTAATGGAATGTTTCATTTGAAGGATGGTGACAAAGCACGGCAAAGAGTTGCCCTTACCGCACAACAATAGTGACAAAGCCTAGCTATGCTAAAAGTGGGAATGAATTTGAGGCTAAGGTTTGATCCCGTCTTCAATTGGTTTTCCATTGTGTCCCATACTAAAGGTTGCCTAACAACTCAAAATTTCATGTAGTACCCCGATTTATAAAGAAAATTGTTTACATAGGATGATGTCATAAATTGTGTTTTTATCTACAGACAATAAGAAAATATGGATTGTCTGTTGTGCATCTTTGTAAGCCATGACGATTTATCCACTTTAACCAGTGGAGATCACATTTTCTAGTGAGTACTTCTTTTTTCTGATAACTTTTCAATTTTGGTGAGCGAAGCAACTTTTTTTCTTTAATAATTTAGAGATATTGGCATGAAAACCTGACCTACAAAAAATCCATGGAACAACTGGCAAAGCCCATGAATTTAATTCATCTTGTTTAGGATTAAATTTGTTCTATTTGTTTTTGTCGTGCTAAATAAAAGTTTGAATTGCTAGATGTCATTGTCTCTCCTCCTGACATTTTCAAGTGATTTAAGTTTAGCTTATTAACTTATATTGCTATCTTTAATAGTGTGCATCGAATATCGAAATTTACTAGAATTTCCATTGATGTCACAACTCCAACTTGAAGGAAAACTTATTAATTAAATTCTCTTTAGGGAGAATAGTGAACGGATTCTGTGGTGTAATTGCATTAATAGCTAGATAGTTCTTTAATATGTCCACATTTTCACTATTGCTCATAGCCTGCAGATGAAGCATGAATTCGATCGAGAACTATGAGGAAGATATCAATGAATGTATCAACTTGAACCAAGAAGGCATTAAATTAGCTCAGAACTTAAGATCAATGAGTCTATATCAATTTCTCATCCAAAGTTTCTTATTCTTCTCTTTACTGTGAAATTCCAGCACCATCCACTTTAAGGATCAGAGAATAATCACCCTCACATATTTGTTTGGGTTTAACATGACACTAACACTTAGATCTAACTTTAGAACTTGAGAAAAATTGTACTTGAAGATATGGCACGGACCATCACCCAACACAACTACAATTTTTCAGCCCAGTGATTGCAAAGATCAGCGACAAACTTAATCAGGATGAGAAACATTCAAAAGAAAATATGGATAGAGACCAAAATACACGAAAAATGAGCTGTGAAAGTGTAACAACAAGCAACTGAACAGAGAGATGCTTGACTTAGCTTATTTTGCTGGGGATGAAATCCTATAAACTAGATAATATCTGATGTAGTCGGCTGGCTCCGGGGCTTGCTTCGGCCAGAGCAAAGGGCATTCCAGTCAAATCCCATCCCCAATTCTTTTGTTTTTTTTTCCTTTTTCTCCCTCCCTTCCTATCTCTTTCATTTTCTCCTTCCGCCGTGCATTCCTGAGGCCAAGTTTTTGGGAAATAGTGGTGGGGTGTTTTCATGGTCATGAAGGCATGGAAAACGATGACATGCAACACATGCAATTTGCAAAGTCCACAATGATTTGACTTTTACTATCATTTATCATCTGAGTGTAATAGCAAGTAATTAACCCAATCATATGGTCCCTGCCTGAACCTAATCGAATTCAGTGAGGCAACATTACATATCACTTTTTCGGACAATCATCAAACACCTTCTTCGCATCGTCTCACACAATGGCACCATCCATACGTCGACACCACCGCATTGCACACAAACACATCACTCTCAAACCAACTTTTAACACACAACCTTATGGACCAAAGAAACGGTGAATCTTGTTTGTGGCAATGGCTCAATGATGATTCAGTAAAGAAGTACTATGAAAAGATGGCAAAACAAAGCTTAGGTCAAGAGGCAACTCTAGAGATTCGTGTTTTAGAATTTTATATAGGCTTAGCAGTCTGCGTGCAATGATGATGAATGATTCTCTGAAGTTCCATTCGCAATTATTGAAATTGTTAAAGACCTCTGTGTGACCAACCAATGTGGGAAAAAAGATGTAATCGAACAGAAATTGGAGGGTGATAGGCCCATTTAATCCTCTAGATTTTGTTTTGTTCGTTTCTCTTGAAATTGGACTGAGCAATAGAAGCCTTTTTATGCTTCTTTTTTTTTTGGGATATCTAATCAAAATGGTGCACTACATTTAAGACATGCCCAATGAAACATTGTAACTTTGTTGTTGCAGCAATTGAGGGTTCACATTTAGAGTTTAATCAGGGAAGATACGACCTGCTAAGTGTGGCTGCGGTAGATGGTACGGAGTCCAAAACTGCGCAAATTGAAATTCCACCAAGCTGATTCCAGTCCAACTCTAGTTCAGGTTTAGCGATGAATTGGCTCTCTGCTCTATGAAGAGAGTAAGAAAGAGAGAGAGGGTGATTTTCGCGTATACTGATTTGCTTATGCCATGCCAATCATAACAGTTGTGGCCATGGTCCGAAAGAGCCTTAAGCATTTATACAATGCTCAATCAGGGCTCCATTTTAGTCATTATCCAGAGGCTCGACCATCCATTAGAAGAGGGTTTAAACGAATTTTTGAGGGAAAGGAGAAGGGATCTCTTTATTTAACTTTTTCCTCGGATTTTAAAGCTACTTGATAGACGTAAGTTTAGATATGATAAAAGGTTGGATCCGGGGCTCTTTGCTTTATGCGCAAAGAGAGAGAGAGATCGTGCTTTATTGATTCTGGTGTGTACGAAGTCTGGGAAAATGGAACCGTCGTTACTAGAAATTTCCTGGGTGTACCCTAGCTTTGACATGCCTTTTCGTACATAAATTTTCTTTATATATATATTTCATGGTTTCTCGCACCCGCTAATGTTCTTTGTTTGCCAAACATGACAGATCCATCATCGTCGATGTTTGCTCATGACATGTTTAACTTAATATCGATTGGTATGGGACTTTATTTTTTCGAAAGCATTGCTTTCCGAAGCCCCAATACTTGTTATTATAGCTAAATGAAATATGCAGACACTACTTTTATATAGTTAGATATAATTTAGAATTTTTGAAACCAATTTGAGCAGGTCCTCATTCCATCAATCCATAAGATAGATGAAATTGTGTTATTGCTTATTGAAGAAAAGAGCATGTTATCTATTTTCTTTTGTACTTATTACTTTAATTTTGCATGTCCATTTGCTTGGACGTTCTAGTTAGTAAATTAGGAAGGACTCCAATGTAAAAATCAATTAAATTAGGCAATTTCGATTATTCCAATCATATAAATCGTGGCCATAGGATCGTGTCACGGAGGAGAGGTTCCCTCGTCAATGGGGCCTTCGTAATCGAGGAAAAAACGACCAAAACACCCCTCGAAGGATCCAAGCACTTCCGGAATATTCTTAGGAGCAGGATTTTCTTGAGTCTTCTAGAATATTCCAGAATATCCCTAGAATATTCCCATAATATTCTTAGAATATTCCTAGGAGCAGAAGATACGGTAATTAAGGCAATTGAGGAGATACGATCTGGTTCACCAGATCGAAACTAAATCAATGGTTGTAATCTGAAGGCCTCAAGTATAAAAAGGGGTGCGCTCCCCCTCATTTGTATCATCCAACAATTAGCAATCTAAGCTCCTTTCTTTTGTTCAGAGCTTCTCTATAGTTTTTGTAACATCCTGAAATTCGAGTCCTTTTAGGGAGGAACGAGCATTAATTTCGTAAATGCATTGTTGGTTGATCTCACTCGGAACTGATCACTCCGAGATACCGACCTTGAGGGGAAAGGCTAATGAGGACAGAACTCGTGCGACTAAAGAACTTGACTGGGAAAACGACTCGACCGTGAGACTTGCGTAAGGATGATCCCGTAGTCATGCGGGCCGATTCCAAGGACGAATAGGAGTCGATTCGTGGGCAAAACATAATGGGACGACGGGTGATTCCGCCTACTATTATCGAACCCGCGAACGGCCCCGTGTCGATCCTTAGTAATCGTGTACTTTGAAATAAGAATCGATTCTTCGCAATTTCATGTAGTCAAGGACGTCCATGTGTCGAGAAGTCTTGAACGTGAATTGGCACGAGTCGGTTACGCGTGAATCCTCAAAGCCGCCTGTCAATCTGAGCAGTACCAAAATGGCATTCGGGCGAAATTGACATAGCATGAGAATCCAGTATTGGACTTCGAATTTTCGGGAATGTTCGAGAAGGACTTTTGGACGGTGCCTCTTAGACAGTCGACACTGCCGGTTGAGCCGAGTATTTGGAAAAGGGATTTTCGGACCAAGAAAACGAGCCTATGAGGACGTGGGCCGGGCAAAATCAGTGTGGGCCTCACGCCCAAGGTGGGACAGCCACCATGGAAGGCCCGAGGCAAGCAAGTGAGCCCGTTGGGCCAAACCGACCCTTTACCCTTCCGAGCCCATTGTTTAAAACCGAGCCGATTCAAGCCCAATAAATTCCCGAGCCCGTTCCTATTCATTTTCCAGCCCATTTCCTAGGCCCGCCCCTCCATTTTCAGCCCAAGGACAGATTAGGAAATGTGCAAGGTGGAAATGACCAAAATGCCCTTGGATATTTTGAAGAAAAGTCAAAAAAGAAGAAAGAGAAGATGAGGTCATTTTCTTGACAAGTGGGGCAAGCATTGAAGGCTTTGATAAGCCTTATCCTTCAGCCTTCACTTCACTCTCTCTCTCCTCTTCATCTTCCCCAAACCGCACACCCTTCTCTCCCATGGTTTTCCTTCATTCCTTCTGTTTTTCAGTTTGACCTTTCACCGAAATCTGAGTTGTTCATTGCCTTCCCGTTGGAATCTCGTCTCGTGCCACCCGCCGTTGTGTTCAGAAGACGAAAACCGTTCAGACAACATCGATCGATCGCCGGAAGGAGCCTCCGATCGTCCCGTATTCCGGCCGAAAGCCACCGCCGGCTGGACCGTTTTCTGACCGCCTGCTGCTGTTCTGTTTTGCTGTTTCAGCCATTTTCCTCCCTTTCCGACCCAATCTCCGCCCATACCAGCCACAAGCGGTTCCCCCTCGACCCCCAGGTGCCGCCAGTCGCTGGCCCGTCGCTCGCTGGAGCTCCGGGCAGCCCGTTCAACTCCGGTCAGCAACTTTCCTCCTGTGCAGTCAGTTTTTCAGAGTTGCAGAGGGATTTCGAGTTTGTTGCTGCTGTTCTCAGCCCCGGGACCGCCTTGGATCGCTGTGGTAGAGGTCCCCGGGTGTCGGGTTCGTTGCCGCCGCCGCGTCCGTGTCGCCGGCCCGCCTAACGGGTGAGTTTAGCTCCTAATCCCTATTTAGTGCCTAAACTTGCTTAGGGTTGGTTAGTTAGTGTTAATCTTGGTTTAAGGGGTTTAATTAAGTTGTATTAGCCCTAAGATAGGTGGTTAGATAGATGGTTAAGATTAGATTAGCTTAATTTTGCTTATTAGGCTTAATTTGTGATTAATTGTGTTTATGTGATTAATTAAGCATGATTTGCTTTAATTGAATTGATTAATTGTTTTAATTAATGTTTTATTTAATTTCTGGATTAAATGTTTTAATTAATTGAATTTCGGAAAAATCACTGTTCATAATTACTATTCACGAGCACTATTCACGATTACTGTTCACAATTACTATTCACGGTACTGTTCATCCAGAGGCTAATTTTTGTCTGAATTTGATGTGCTATTGATTGTTATGATTAATTGAAGTGCCGATTGTTAATTATACTCATGATTGATGATGAAATGCGTGATCGAGTGTTGGTTGGAAATTGAATTTTGGAAAATTGTCGAGTGAGATTGCATGACATATTGTGTGGGTTATTCGAAATGGCATGTCGCATGAGCATGAGTGATATTTCATTCACGACAGAGCAAAGATATAAATGGATTGCTTGATGACGTGTTGCATGGTCACATTAAGAGGAGAGCCCGGCGTTGCCGGAAGACCGCCAATCCCTATGGGGTTGTGCCGTGGCCAGTGGGTCGCCTGACTTCGGTCGGATGCCTGACAGGGAGGGGTTCTATGTGGGACCGCGGTATGGGGCGGGTCCCGGGCCTCGTCGCAGCGGGACTGCGGTAGTGGGCGAGTCTTGTGCTCCTTCGGGAATGCCGTCTTGGGAGTGAGCCCTTGACGTCGCCGTGCCTCGAGGTAAAGAGGACGAAGCTGGTTTAGCGTAACCGCCAACCATAAGGTTGTGCCGTGGCCCAGGAGGAGGAGGGGTCGTAATAATCGGAGCATGTGTGGGTGTGAGACATGAGAAAGTTGTGTGAGATGCTCTGATTATTCGCATGCTCTTAATGTCGTGATGATTTGTGGTACGCACGCATGAGTTGACAGTCGTGCAGGGTGTGGCAATGGCCAGTGAGATCGCTTGTGGCGCGACTCGCATGTGATTGATGAATTGTGTCATCTAACGGCCATGTGCCTTGCTTGCATTGTATGAGATTGGACGCGCGGGGTATGGCATACCGGGTAAGGTTGCATGCGAACCGAATATTGATTGTGGGTTGCCTTGTTGTTGGCTGTTGTTTGGTTTTGGTTGTTTGTTTGGGTTGAGTGAGGGGTGGTTACGGAGAGATACCTCGGGTTGAGTTGGCGTACTAACCGGGGCTTAGGGGGAAGAACTCGCTGAGATTTTATCTCAACCCGTCGTGGTAACCATTTTCAGGTCCCTAGAATGGCGTACCCGCGGTGGAGAATCCCGCCCCCGCTTCTCCAAAGTGACCGACCCGACGGAGCTTGAGTCCGATGGGTCCGAGTGACCGTGGTGTTGAACCCGAGGGTTCTTCTTGTTTCATTGGATTAGCCTAGTTTCTTTTTGGTTTGGCTTAGAGGATGGATCGGCCCTTTTTCTCGGGCTTGTATTTTGGAAAACGATCCTCCGTTGGTTAATCCAGTAAGATGTATAAATGAGTAGTTCTTTGTTGTCATTGTTGTTCATCCCTCTATCCCCTGTTTGATTGTTTGTTTGTCGGGGATGGTTCGTCTTCCGCTTGCGCTTAACGAAAGATAAAATGAATGGTCGTCGATGGGTCTGGGACGTCGCTTTCAATCGACCAAGGTAATGGGGTTGCCGCGAGCTCGAGAGTCGGGCGTGACAACCCCGCCGGTTTTGGTATCGAGCGAGGTCGAGACTTGGAGTGATAAGGTGCGTGGGATTTTGGGATAGTGAGATAGGGATGGCTTTTAATTACGTGCCGTGATTGCTTTTGTGGTTTCGTGTGGTGGCGGGTTGCTCATAGTCCGAGTGATGAGCAATCGAGCGATCGCCCCTTAGGCGTAGGGCGTGTCCGGTCAAACCGGTGCTTGAGGTAGCGTGTGGCGAGATCCTAGGTTAGTTGGGATCTTGCTGGCGCTAGAGACCTTGTTAGGACAGCAAGTTTGTGTGCTTTGCTGTGGTCCTTGTGGTTCCCCTAGTGAGAGGAGAGGTCTCGTGAGAGACCGATGCCTAGGTTGGTAGAGTAGTTCCTGAGATTGCAACCACCGAGGTTCAGTGGCGTGGGCGACCCTAAAGCTGCAACCCTTTGGATGAGGGATTTCGAGAGGACTGTTTCAGTGTTGAGGTGTTCAGAGAAAGACAGAGTGCTTCTGGCAGTTTATCAGCTTCAAGGAAATGTCAGTACATGATGGGAAGCCACTCAAGGAAGAGTGTTCCCTGAAGGCACAGCTCAGACTTGGGGTGCCTTTCGTGAGGCTTTCAATGAGAGATACTTCTTGGACAAAGTGCGAGAGAGTCAAAGATGGCGAGTTTCAACGGTTTCGTCAAAATCAGATTTCGGTGGATCGGTATGAGGCAAAGTTTGCCAAGTCGGCATATACTAAGCCGAGATTAGTGGAGGACCCTTGGATAGGGCGAGATAGTTAGAGATGGCTTGAAACTGGAATTGAAAGCCAGCTGGTGCCCTTGAGTTTAAAGAGTTTTGATGAGATGTACGAGAGGACCCAGATAATCAAGAAGAATATGATTGAGAGGACGACCGCATTTGGCTCGCGGTTCGTGCCTAATAGAGACAATCGTCGATTTGGAAAGGGACCGATGATGGGGAGAAGGAATCTCATCCCACCCAATAGAAAGTAGATTGTCATGGAAAGACAATTCAGTTTAACCCAGTAGTGGGTAACAGTTTTGAGTTTGTGGGAAATCGAGGAGGACCCTCGACCCCTTTGAAATTCATTGTTGGAAGTAACTCGTTTATTGGACGAAGGTTGCTAAGGTTATTGGACAAGCGAGGTTAATTGGTTAGTTGAAGAATCAAGGATGGATCGTTGCACTTATGCATCGCTTATCGCAGCTCAACCAAGGGACGGTCATGAGCAAGTGTCCATTACCAAGAATGGATGACTTGTTTGACCCACTTCAAGGAGCTTCGATATGTCCCAAGATAGACCCAAGGACGGGCTATCAGTGGTTGAGGATTAAAAAGGAGGAAAAATTAAAGACGACATATCGTGTGTGATTTGGTCATTACGAGATTCTTGTACCGCCATTTGGATTAACTAATACGCCTAGTTACTTTTATGGATTTGATGGATTGAGTGATTAAGGCGTATTTGGATTGATTGTAATTGTGTTCGTGAGCAATATATTGGATTATTCGAGGAATTTAGAGGAACACGGACAGCACTTAAGGGTGGTGCTATAGACCATTCGAGAGCATAAACAAGTATGCCAAGTTTAATATGTGCGAGTTTGGGTTTACTCGCGTTGTTTTGTTGGTCATATGATTTTGGACGAAGGAATTTCTATGGATCCGTTAAGATCAAGGCAGTCATGAATATGCCGAGACTTATGACGGTGACGAGAGGTTCAAAGTTTTCTAAGTCGGACAGGTTAGTACAGACGATTCGTAGAAAGGTTCTCTACGATAGCTACGCCTCTGATACGAAGGTTACTGAAGGACGTAAGAATTTGAATGGACATATAAGTGAAATTTTTTAAGAGCTTAAGTATAAGTTGATTATCGCACCAGTTTTGAGGATTTAGTCTATTATTGGAGAATACGAGATTTGCAGTGAGGTGTCGTATAAGGGATTTGACTACGTGGTAAGGTAACAAGGAAGATTGGTTGCTTATGCGTCACGACAATTGAGGTCCTTGGATTTAATGGAAGTAAGATAAGTTTTATCTTAATGATTTGAGGAGTTGTAGGTATGGGATCATAAGAGATGATCTATTAAATGGTGATGATCTTTGATAAGGATTACGGTGGATGATTTATTGCTCGGAAGTCTTAGATTCGATTAAGCTATGATTTTACCCAAGGTGGATTATTTCAAGAGATATATGAAATAGGGATGTGAGGAATGGATTTTTGTCTTCGGTGGATTAAGAATTAATTATCCCTTGATGCTAGATGGATGAGTGAGGAAATGGCATTGTCGATGATTTCTTCTTGAGGTATCGAAAGGATTTGAAGAAGTACCGAAAGCTTTTGGTGCAATAAATGACATTTGGTTATTAAATGGACGTGAAAGGAATGTTGAAAGAAAAATCGATAGTTTGTGGAATTCGAACAGCGATTTAATGGAAATTCAGTGAATCAGATTTTAAGTGTCGATAAGTGACCTCGCGAAACGAGCTCATGGGTTGACGAGCTGGAGAAAGTTTTGCACTTTGAGGTGGATGAGGTTAAAACCGTGAGGCTTGGTATGGGACAGGCCAAAGCGGATAATACCTCTTTGAGATGGTGTATGTCAAAAAAAAGGACCTTTGCTAGTAGTGGTGCAGTTCGTAGATGCTCGTGACGACTGATCCGACGAGGGCGGGGAGTGGTCGCCGGGGCCAGAGTGCCTGAGCAAGGAGCGACTCCTGGCAGGCTTCTAGGATGTCGAAAGGGGCAGAAATGAACTGAACTACGCAGTGTGCAAAAAGAGAGTGTTTGTGGGATAAGATTTTATCGGAGCGGTATAGCATAAATATGGTCAAGTTTGTGGAACTCTAGTCTATGGAACAAGGTCAGAGAATTGGGAATCGCTGGTTCAAAATTGGGTTTAGCGGTTATTGAATGTAGTTCAGATTATCGAGACAAATTAAAGACCGCTCGAGTCGTCGAAGAGTTATGCGAGATAAGCATCGTAGACCGTTGGAGTTTAAGGTGGGCGATCGTGTGTTTCGAAAGTATCGCCGATGAGGGTACTTCTAGATTTGGCAAGAAAGAAAAGTTGTTTGAGGTACGTTGGACCCTTTTAAAATTTTGGAAAGGATCGAATTTTAACGTATCATCTTGCGTTGCCACCGAAGCTTGCTCAAGTACATGATGTTTCCACGTGTCCATGTTGAGAAAGTATGAACCGGACTTGACGCATGTTTTGAATTTTGAGGAAGCTGGACATAGTCGACAGGGTGTCGTACGTGGAGAAGCCGATACGGATAGAGGACCGTAAAGAGCAAGTACTTCAAATTAAGACTATCGCCTTAGTTAAGGTGATTTGGCAGTATCATGGATCATAGGGAGCTACATTGGAAAGTGAAGAAGTGATGAAGCATCAACACCCCCATCTTTTTGAGGATTTGTCAGTAGCTACAAATTTCGAGGACGAAATTTTTATAAGAGGGGAAGAGTTGTAACATCCTGAAATTCGAGTCCTTTTAGGGAGGAACGAGCATTAATTTCGTAAATGCATTGTTGGTTGATCTCACTTAACCGATCACTCCGAGATGCGACCTTGAGGGGAAAGGCTAATGAGGACGAGAACTCGTGCGACTAAAGAACTTGACTGGGAAAACGACTCGACCGTGAGACTTGCGTAAGGATGATCCTGTAGTCATGCAGGCCGATTCCAAGGACGAATAGGAGTCGATTCGTGGGCAAAACATAATGGGACGACGGGTGATTCCGCCTACTATTATCGAACCTGCGAACGGCCCTGTGTCGATCCTTAGTAATCGTGTACTTTGAAATAAGAATCGATTCTTCGCAATTTCATGTAGTCAAGGACGTCCATGTGTCGAGAAGTCTTGAACGTGAATTGGCACGAGTCGGTTACACGTGAATCCTCAAAGCCGCCTGTCAATCTGAGCAGTACCAAAATGGCATTCGGGCGAAATTGACATAGCATGAGAATCCAGTATTGGACTTCGAATTTTCGGGAATGTTCGAGAAGGACTTTTGGACGGTGCCTCTTAGACGATCGACACTTTGCCGGTTGAGCCGAGTATTTGGAAAAGGGATTTTCGGACCAAGAAAACGAGCCTATGAGGACGTGGGCCGGGCAAAATCAGTGTGGGCCTCACGCCCAAGGTGGGACAGCCACCATGGAAGGCCCGAGGCAAGCAAGTGAGCCCGTTGGGCCAAACCGACCCTTTACCCTTCCGAGCCCATTGTTTAAAACCGAGCCGATTCAAGCCCAATAAATTCCCGAGCCCGTTCCTATTCATTTTCCAGCCCATTTCCTAGGCCCGCCCCTCCATTTTCAGCCCAAGGACAGATTAGGAAATGTGCAAGGTGGAAATGACCAAAATGCCCTTGGATATTTTGAAGAAAAGTCAAAAAGAAGAAAGAGAAGATGAGGTCATTTTCTTGACAAGTGGGGCAAGCATTGAAGGCTTTGATAAGCCTTATCCTTCAGCCTTCACTTCACTCTCTCTCTCCTCTTCATCTTCCCCAAACCGCACACCCTTCTCTCCCATGGTTTTCCTTCATTCCTTCTGTTTTTCAGTTTGACCTTTCACCGAAATCTGAGTTGTTCATTGCCTTCCCGTTGGAATCTCGTCTCGTGCCACCCGCCGTTGTGTTCAGAAGACGAAAACCGTTCAGACAACATCGATCGATCGCCGGAAGGAGCCTCCGATCGTCCCGTATTCCGGCCGAAAGCCACCGCCGGCTGGACCGTTTTCTGACCGCCTGCTGCTGTTCTGTTTTGCTGTTTCAGCCATTTTCCTCCCTTTCCGACCCAATCTCCGCCCATACCAGCCACAAGCGGTTCCCCCTCGACCCCCAGTGCCGCCGCCAGTCGCTGGCCCGTCGCTCGCCGGAGCTCCGGGCAGCCCGTTCAACTCCGGTCAGCAACTTTCCTCCTGTGCAGTCAGTTTTCAGAGTTGCAGAGGGATTTCGAGTTTGTTGCTGCTGTTCTCAGCCCGGGACCGCCTTGGATCGCTGTGGTAGAGGTCCCCGGGTGTCGGGTTCGTTGCCGCCGCCGCGTCCGTGTCGCCGGCCCGCCTAACGGGTGAGTTTAGCTCCTAATCCCTATTTAGTGCCTAAACTTGCTTAGGGTTGGTTAGTTAGTGTTAATCTTGGTTTAAGGGGTTTAATTAAGTTGTATTAGCCCTAAGATAGGTGGTTAGATAGATGGTTAAGATTAGATTAGCTTAATTTTGCTTATTAGGCTTAATTGTGCTTAATTTGTGATTAATTGTGTTTATGTGATTAATTAAGCATGATTTGCTTTAATTGAATTGATTAATTGTTTTAATTAATGTTTTATTTAATTTCTGGATTAAATGTTTTAATTAATTGAATTTCGGAAAAATCACTGTTCATAATTACTGTTCACGACTGTTCACGACACTATTCACACATTCTTGTTCACGGCACTGTTCACGGCTGCTTGTTCATACGAAGCTAATTTTTGTCTGAATTTGATGTGCTATTGATTGTTATGATTAATTGAAGTGCCGATTGTTAATTATACTCATGATTGATGATGAAATGCGTGATCGAGTGTTGGTTGGAAATTGAATTTTGGAAAATTGTCGAGTGAGATTGCATGACATATTGTGTGGGTTATCGAAATGGCATGTCGCATGAGCATGAGTGATATTTCATTCACGACCAAGAGCAAAGATATAAATGGATTGCTTGATGACGTGTTGCATGGTCACATTAAGAGAGAGCCCGGCGTTGCCGGAAGACCGCCAATCCCTATGGGGTTGTGCCGTGGCCGTTTGGGTCGCCCGACTTCGGTCGGATGCCCGACGGGGAGGGGTTCTATGTGGGACCGCGGTATGGGGCGGGTCCCGGGCCTCCGTCGGTGCGGGACTGCGGTAGTGGGCGAGTCTTGTGCTCCTTCGGGAATGCCGTCTTGGGAGTGAGCCCTTGACGTCGCCGTGCCTCGAGGTAAAGAGGACGAAGCTGGTTTAGAGAACCGCCAACCATAAGGTTGTGCCGTGGCCCGGGAGGAGGGTCGTAATAATCGGAGCATGTGTGGGTGTGAGACATGAGAAAGTTGTGTGAGATGCTCTGATTATTCGCATGCTCTTAATGTCGTGGTGATTTGTGGTACGCACGCATGAGTTGACAGTCGTGCATGGTGTGGCAATGGCCAGGTGAGATCGCTTGTGGCGCGACTCGCATGTGATTGATGAATTGTGTCATCTAACGGCCATGTGCCTTGCTTGCATTGTATGAGATTGGACGCGGGGTATGGCATACCGGGTAAGGCTGCATGCGAACCGAATATTGATTGTGGGTTGCCTTGTCTCGTTGTTGGCTGTTGTTTGGTTTTGGTTGTTTGTTGGGTTGAGTGAGGGGTGGTTACGGAGAGATACCTCGGGTTGAGTTGGCGTACTAACCGGGGCTTAGGGGGAAGAACTCGCTGAGATTTTATCTCAACCCGTCGTGGTAACCATTTTCAGGTCCCTAGAATGGCGTACCCGCGGTGGAGAATCCCGCCCCCGCTTCTCCGGTGACCGACCCGACGGAGCTTGAGTCCGATGGGTCCGAGTGACCGTGGTGTTGAACCCGAGGGTTCTTCTTGTTTCATTGGATTAGCCTAGTTTCTTTTGGTTTGGCTTAGAGGATGGATCGGCCCTTTTTCTCGGGCTTGTATTTTGGAAAACGATCCTCCGTTGGTTAATCCAGTAAGATGTATAAATGAGTAGTTGCTGTTGTCATTGTTGTTCATCCCTCTATCCCTGTTTGATTGTTTGTTTGTTTGTCTGGGGATGGTTCGTCTTCCGCTTGCGCTTAACGAAAGATAAAATGAATGGTCGTCGATGGGTCCTGGGACGTCGCTTTCAATCGACCAAGGTAATGGGGTTGCCGCGAGCTCGAGAGTCGGGGCGTGACAGTTTTCTCTCTACGATCTGGGTGAGTGAGTGATCAGACGATCCGAAAAAGGCTTGGCTTAGGTCCCAACGATCCTGAGCGATCCGAAATAGCCTAAGTCGCCGCACGATCGCGATCCCAAACGATCGGCCCGTGACAAGTGGTATCAGAGCGAAAGAAGAGAGATCCGAGGAGTAGCACCAACTGTTCGAAAGAATGTCGAGCCAAGAAGCTATTGTGGATGGAGAGGTTGCCTAAGTCAGAGAGACTCGCAGCCGAAGCAAGAAAAGAGAAACCTCGTCAGAACCCGTTGCTGCGCTTGATGAGAAGTTCGTGAAAATGCGAAGTGCCGTAGCTGATCTCATTGACGGACTCGATGATATTCGAGACCGGATCATGGAGGTTGAAGGCTCCCTTCGCAAAGACTTCACGGACGCCATCAACGATGCGACGGTCCCTCTTCAAGCGAAGGATGATGACCTCGAGACATCGATCGACGACTTGAGGGAACGTGTTCGCGCGATGGAAGAGGAGAACCCCCGACAGGACGAGGTCGAAACCATGAAGGTGGAGATCCAAGAGCTCAAGGCGGAGCTCGCCCTGTGCAAATTGAGCATCGCGAATGGAGCAATGCCTACCCAAGCAATGCCCAAGATAGAGGTACCGAAGCCCAAGGAGTTCAAGGGTGATCGATCTGCCAAAGAGGTGGATAACTTCGTATGGAGCATGGAGCAGTACTTCGGAGCCGCCAACATCCAACAAGAAAATGTTAAGGTACGAACCGCTGCTATGTACCTTACCGATACCGCGATGTTATGGTGGCGCAACAGGTGTGATGAGACTAAGCGCGGTGCCCATCCCGTGGAGACGTGTGATGGCTTCGTGGAGGAATTTCGGGAGTACTTCTTCCCCGAGTTCGCTCAACGGGAAGCTCGTAGCAAGCTCCATCGCCTCGAACAACGAGGAACGGTCCGAGAGTACGTGAAGGAATTCACTGAACTCAAGCTCCAGATCAACAATCTTGGAGATGAGAAGGCTTTCGGAGCGTTCATGGATGGACTAAAGCCATGGGCCAAACAAGAGTTGATGCGTCGAGATGTGAGGAGTCTCTCGAAGGCTCTAACCGTGGCCGAGTCGCTCATCGACCTCAACAAGTTCGATGCAACAAAGTATCGGACAAGGGACTGGAGGTCGGATCGGCCCTCCGAGGATGAAGGTGGTGACAACTCCCATGGCTCCAAGTATCAAGGTGGCCAAACAAGGAAATGGGGAGAAGGTTCATCCAGACAATCCATCCAAGGAAGTCGACCGAATACGAACTACTCAAGTAAGTTTGAACAACCTCCGCCCTCGCCTTGCTTCATTTGCAAAGGGAATCACTGGACGCAGAAGTGTCCACAAAAGCACCGGGTGAACGCCATCCTTTCCGTCGAAGAAGAAGAACGGCCAAAGGAGGAGAAGCGGCAAATCCGACTCGGTGGAATGAATCTCAATGCTATGCAAACACAACCTCTGCCCAAGAAGAATATGGAGCAAGTGGACATGTTCTTTGTCGAACTCGAGGTATGTGGAATAACTCTCTATGCCTTAGTCGATACGGGGGCGTCCAATGTGTTTATGGCAACCGAAGTAGCGAAGAAGTTGGGTTTGGAAATACGGCCGAACGGAAGGCGCTTCAAAACCGTCAACTCGGAAGATCTCGCAAGCGGAGGAACGACTCCGGAGGTCGAAGTCCAAATTGGCGGATGGAAGGGCAAGATTCCGTTCGAAGTTGTTCCACTCGACGACTACGATCTCATCTTGGGGATGCAGTTCTTCGACCAAGCCAGGGCCATGATCGACCTAGGATCCAAGTGCATCATGTTGCTTGATCCGAAGTGCCCGTCCATGGTGCCGATGCTCAAAGGGGCGATGAACACCAAGATGATCACCGCGGTCCATCTTCTCGACAAAAACTTGAAGGCGGCCAAGCGCATGGCCGATCAAACAAAGACACCGCCAACGCAAGATATGTCCATCGAAGTCCTATTCCCGAGGTGGAGTCCATACCTCGTACCAAGTACGAACCAAAGAAAGGTATGTGTGCCCACATGTTCATAAAGCCGTTCGAGGTGCCATTCGACTCGGTCAGGACCAAACGGAATAGGAAGAAGAGAGAAAAAGCCCGCGCCAAGAAGAAATCCCTCCATGCTGTGAGCGCCGAGGACGTCGCTCGATTGAGTGGGGGAGAATGTCACGGAGGAGAGGTTCCCTCGTCAATGGGGCCTTCGTAATCGAGGAAAAAACGATCAAAACGCCCCTCGAAGGATCCAAGCACTTCCGGAATATTCTTAGGAGCAGGATTTTCTTGAGTCTTCTAGAATATTCCAGAATATCCCTAGAATATTCCCATAATATTCTTAGAATATTCCTAGGAGCAGAAGATACGGTAATTAAGGCAATTGAGGAGATACGATCGGTTCACAGATCGAAACTAAATCAATGGTTGTAATCCGAGGGCCTCAAGTATAAAAAGGGGTGCCCTCCCCCTCATTTGTATCATCCAACAATTAGCAATCTAAGCTCCTTTTTTTTGTTCAGAGCTTCTCTCAAGTTTTTCTCTCTACGATCCGGGTGAGTGAGTGATCAGACGATCCGAAAAAGGCTTGGCTTAGGTCCCAACGATCCTGAGCGATCCGAAATAGCCTAAGTCGCCGCACGGTCGCGATCCCAAACGATCGGCCGTGACAATCGTATAAAAGGAAAACAATCGGAAAACAGCACCTTTGATGGCACTGACTTCTAGAGTTCCACTTTTGCGGTGTCGAGGGTGATCCCAAGACTAGATTAGGGTGTACTCATTAAATTATATCCTTTAGCCAAATTTTTTTACGCGCTATGCATTTGAAATTTGTTAAAATGAGAGTCGGACATGTGAAGGTTGACCCAAACTCCAGCATTACTTTTTGCGAAATGTTGATCGTGCCCGGAGAGGCATGATGTCATCCCTCTCGCTCAAGAGTCCACTATCTTAAACAAATTATACGGAAATTGAAAATTCACTATATTTTAAGGACTATAATTATTATGTTAAATAGAAAATCACAGTATAAGTACCTTGATTTTGAAAATTCAGCAATAATGTGAAATTTGAAATTCTTTTAAAGTGACCTCCATGAGAAGGAGAAGGAGAAGGAGAAGGTGCACGTTTAAATATAAAACAGAAAAGATAAAAAGCTTGGGTAAATGGAAATTAAACAGGCATCTAATATTATATATTGATCGGACTAACCACTGCATATTGTCATTTAAAAAAAAAAATCATAATGAGATGTTTGAATGGTCTCATACCATGAGGAAAGAGGAAAATTCATACTGAAATGTGAGTTGTCACAACTGCTGCACTAATTGAAGAAGAAAAATGAGCTTTATTGGGTTCCTCTTTTTTGTATTTTTCTACTTTTGCTTTTGCTTAGCTTTTCCAGGGCACCATTGGCTTCCCCTTCAACGTAAATCTATTAGAGGATTTGCCCCTTGCCCATTCTGCCCTACCGCAGAAGACTCAAAGAGGTGAAAGGAAAGGGATGGTAGATGAATAGTAACCAGCTATCACATTCATTCGTCTGGTGTAATCAAAGAGCTGCTATTTTAATTAGAAAATTATAATTTATTTTTTCCTTTTCAATTTTTAATGCTACTCCAAATTATAGATTAGTTTAGCGATGAAAAATGGATTATTCTCGCACACCGCTTTTATGAATGGAGTGTGCAATCAATTGACTATGACTCCATCGCAGTTTCAATCGTTTTGGGATCTTCAATTGGAGACATGTATAGAAGGCTTCTTCCCAATATTCCGTCGATCACTGTTTATTATCATCATCGTAGCCTGTCAATTAAGTAGAAAAAAGTCATCAGATCTTTCGGGGCTTAGTGGACAAAAAAAGAGCACGGACTATATTCCTCATCAACAGCAGTGTTCAATTAAATCATATTATAGTGGTGAAAGTTGAACCAAATTTTGGGCAGAGAACGTGGAGAGATCTTGCAAATTAATGGAGATGGATTACACTTGAGCTGTATTCTACCTAATTGAGAGGCTATAAGATGGCAAAGCTGGCACTGATGGGTAGAAAACCTCTGCCCGACAGGACATTGCCCTGTTTCCGAAGAAGCCCATCAACATAAGCTTTCATTTTCAGCAAAGCAAAATACCAAAATAGGCTTTTTTCTTTTATTTTCCTGTTCAATTTCTATCTTTCAGGTAAAATGATAACCCGGCTCTTTAAGTCTTTTATAGTTTTATAAATTGTAAAAAATACAAAAACTGCAGAGCATGCTCTTAGGAGTGTGCAAGGGAAGATTTCAAGCTCAAGTTTCTTTATAATATGGTTATAAACGAGAATCAAGTTCAAATAGAAAGTCTAATACTTATTCGAGAACAATGAGTTTATTAATCTAGTCAAGTCCAAGCTTCATACTATGTAGGATCAGACTCTTGTGAGTTAGAAGGCGATAATGAAAAGAATAAAGTGACATCGACAATAATGGTAAATCTTGATTACGCATTGACATTTAATTATGGCAAAAATTTGGATACTTTTTGTCAAATTGTTATTGTGCTCGTAGAAATTGGCTAGTGATATTTGGACCCAAAGGCATTTGTTGCTCTTTGGTACTACCTTCGCAGGGTTTTAAGCTATAAGCATGCGGGTGATTTGAGTGGTTTTTGATAGTAGTGCTGTACAAGGGGGAATTTGAGATGGATTGCAATTATGATGATATATACATTAATATACATATTATTTTCATTATGAACTCTTATCTAAAAATTACCCAGAAATTGACGATATAAGAATCAAGATAATTCACTATGTCTTCCATATATTGCAATTTTATTTTATTTTTGCTACATTCTTCATAAAGTGGGCTATGCCTTAGACGCCATCTAAATAACTATATTTCATCTCATTAAAAGTAAATGTTTTTACATGTGTGCTTAGGAAAGTAAATCTAGTCAACATGCTATACCAGAGAGTATGATTAATTTTCATTTTATTTTGATGATATTTTGAATTTCTGTGAAACTGTAACTCGTTTTTATGCTTTCACCTATTGAATGCCACGATATATAGTGACTTTATTCCTTGCACAACAATATTCAGTTAATACATCTAAATGTCTGAGATACTCTTCAGATTTGCAATTTGCCATCTAGTGATTCTTTAGCATCAAAAGTATTAGCTCAGCTAGATTGACAGGCAATAGAAGGGAGGTGTGTCATATACAAAGTCATAAATTACAGATTCGCGCCGAGTCACTAGCTGCTTCATAAAGGGCGAAAAGCATCGCATCCTGTAAAAATCATAAATAAATATTTTCCAATGCCTTGTCTAGTCTCTACTAAACAGGACTAGTCTGGCTAATTGCACTGTATGATTGTTGCCGGAGACTTGAAGTCATCAACAATAAAGCCTCACTTTGGCAATGATGCAAACAAGTGTTTTAGAAATAAATGAAAAGCAGCAAGCATCTGGAGATAAGCACCCCAGACCATAATTCCACCTTTCACATATTTTTGTGAAGGTATAACACATTGCAACCAGACACCTTTATTCGGAACGCTGGAATATCACCTCATCAAAATAAAAGTTACCTCCTCGAGCTTAGGCTTAGCCATCTATAAATTAAGATTAGTGTTAAGATTATTTTTGGAATTTCAAGATGAGTTATAAAGTGCAACACTGCACTCTTTGACATCCACATCTATGCCAAAGGAGGGGCAAAATGCAATATTCCAACGTGACATAAGCACGGAGGAGCACGGAGACTAGAATCCTCATCAGCATTTAGCAGGGACAAAACATCAACAGTGAATAGCAGGCGACTTACCAGGACGGAGCCGGGCTTGGACTATAAGTAATTTGCTAAGCATCGTGCATCTTAAAAGATGCGCAAATAAATGTAAATCGATAACTCTTGGATCTAATAAGCACCTAAAAGAGGTTAGCTCAATCGATATGGCAAATAGTGAGTAACCGAAATCAGCAAATCACAGAAGTTGGAGGGAACAAGGATAACAATACTTTTACATCATATTCCAATAGCATCATTCTAATTCGTCTAAAACAACTTAACATCATACCTTAGGAGATCAGGGCTCTAGAAAATGATATACAAAATGATCGAAATACACATCCTACCACCCATCAAAAAACTTGGAGCCCAGAAAAGACATACAAAATTATCGAAAATAGTCATCAGGACCAAGGTGCACAAAACAGCATTGTTAGAATGTTACACTAACCATCAAAAAACCTGAAGCCCACAACCTACTTCTCAGTAGAATGAGAATAGGCCTCCAAAATCACATTGATCTGATCTTTAATCAAAGTGCGTCTCTCCGCCCCTACCTGCATATTAGCGAAGCACACTTCAATCCATCTTTTTTTCGACTCCGCCCTCTTTGAGGGCTCCAACAATTCCAACCCTTCCTTCAAAAATTCCTTGTCCAAGTTGATCCTAGACATCCGCAATATATCATCAATACACTCTTGTGCATCATTTGACTCCGATGCCTTCGACTTTGACTGGAGGGAAGCAACAAACTTGCCAGCACCACAAGTCTTCTTATTCTCAATAGTCACACCAATTTCTTCTCTGCCGCCAGCAGCATCGCATCTCTTCTCAGCACCCCAAATCTTCTTCGACAACTCAAAAATTTTCCCCGTGAGAATATACAAAAGCACCCGATTTTCAATAGAATGGCATGGACCCCTTCACAGATATTAGTGCATTTTATCATTACTTATAGTCCCCTTATTATTCCTATACTTCTTCTTGAAAAACCAAACCTTGTTGATCAATTGGCCATCCGTGAAATCCTGCATAAGTAATCCCTTGATATGATGATAAAATGTTCTAGTATCTGTGAAGGGTCCCTGCCATTCTCACGGTAATCAATTATACCTTGCAAAAGGGTTATCTCGTCTTCGTCGCCCCATATCTTCTGGAATGGCAGCTGCTTTGACTCCTCCCCGGTATGTCCGAGCTCGTCCACTTCGACTTGCTCCAAGGAAGTGGATGGCACTGCTTTAGACTTCTTCAAAGACGGGGCCTCCTCCTCATATTCGTACCCAAATCGTGCCGACAAAGATCCTTGCTGAGATTTTCGCGGTGGAGGATGGGCAGGCTTGGGCTACGAGGGATTTTTCTCATTCTTATTTTCTTGATTGTCGGATTTAGCCGCCGGCAGCTGCTCGTCGACAAGAACTTTACGCTTTGGGGACATGCGAGAGGGTTTTGCTCCGAGGTCTGAGTATGTTTCCTTTTCTTGAACGTACTGGATATAAGTAAAGAAATGCGGATATTAGGTCAGAACCAAAGTAGAGAAATGATTTCTAGAAGCAGTGACTGAAGGATCAACGCACGTTTGGGTGAATTGATGATGGCTATACTCTGGTTGGTATGGAAAGCGCGCAATCTCTTTGTATTTCAAGCATGCAAGACTAATCCGCAATCCATTGCAGATGAGGCCCCAGTAACGTACAGGAACTTAGCGATTTGCTCCTAAGCATCTATGAACTCAGTGAAGAGAGGTGTTTTTTCTTACCGGAAGAGTGGAAGCGGATTGTGGACGGTTCGTGGGTCGACAGCTCCTCGGAAGCTTCGACCGCAGGTATCCGCCTAGACGCCCGAGGTGTGATGCTAGCTGTGTTTGCGAAGAAGACAAGAGACGCTTCGGCTGGAGTCGCAGAAGCCCTAGCGCTACGCGACGCCTTGAAGTTTCCGCCTCAGGAGCGTTACATGCGACGGAGAGGGAAGTGAAACCGTGACTGAAGTTGGAGTGTTCTGCGAGGTGGTAATGATAAGGGCGTGGAGATTCAAAATGATAGCTTATCCAGCGGTTCGGAGCCATCATGAAGAATCCGTGGTTGCACACCGCCTTCTCTAGATTGAACGTGGAAGAGATTTCGTCTAAGCGCAACTGGAAATCGCAGCAATCTTCCATGGCCGACATCAACAGAAGGAAACCGAAACCCCAAAACGAGGAAGATCCTCAACACTTCCTTAAAATGCAAAGACTACGCAACTTTCCAATGCATGGGGAATCCTCGCATCCTCGACTGCTGCAAACAAAAATAAATTCATCTCGTGCTTTTGGGTGACTCCTCGTTTGCCTCTTTTGGGAGCGCGAGGACGAAGAAGAACTAAATGCGGACTGACGAGGTGCTCTTCTTGTAGCCTACACAGAATATTTACTTCTGACATGCAAGTAAAAGAGAGAACAGCATTGAAGAGTTGTATCCAAGCAAGAACGAAGATTCGTAATAAACCCTGCTAAATACTCACTAAATAATTATAGATATTATCCTAAATTTATGAGTATATATGAATGCATCAGTTGGTCTATTCGACAATTTCTCCAAAGCTCATCTAAGATTAATTTAATAATCCATGAAGAGAGTTAGTAATTTTGAGAAAAAGCAACTTTGACGAAAATCAATGAATTTCATATTTTATGATGATGTGATTGTTCATTATAAGGACAAATAGGTGAAATGTACTTGCAGGATTGCACCATTTTTATGTCCATAATATATAAGCACAATTGATAAAGCATTTTTTTTTAACTATACAAATGTGATGATCGTGGAACTGCAGAAGAACATTGGTGAGCGGCTTTGCCGAAATTCGATTGAGTAGCTTTAAAACGCTGAACAAATTGTTTCATGTTGTGTATAACTTTAATAGTAGATTTGATCATATAATTCTTTCGTTGGACTTTTTCTATTATTAATTTCTCTGACGAGGTAAGCATGTAAAAGCATTTCAATTATTTTAAATTATTTGAACATTATATAATGGGCGGTATTATTTCCACCTCCTAAATAATTATATCCACCATTTATGCTAAAAAGACAACATTGCCCTCAATCTTTGAATTGCAATTTATAACGATGGTCCCTTTCCTTTTCTATTTAGGATAATTACCATGATTAAACATTTCACATTTTTTGCTTTTTAGCATATTAAAGAAAAGTCCATTATCAAATATTCCTATGACGTTTTATATAATCCGTGTAAAATTATCTCGCTAATAGTGAAGAAGACATTTTTTGATATACCGTAAAAATGAAAAATCTCTTCTTCATATTGATCTTATAAAATAAAAAAATTCATCACTCTTGTCTCAAAAGCTCACTTTCTTAATGAGCTATTTATTAATTTCATTAGTCTAAAATATTTATCAAGTCTCTTTATTTACTATATCAAAGAATTTATTTTTTTTCTTTATTATATTGGCGAAATACTTTTATATAGAGCATGTAAGATTTAGAAGAATATAAGTGCACATTGAACAATGAGGTATCTTGATATTTTTCCAAAAAAAGTTCATAGATGATATTGTTTTTTGTCAATCCAAAATAATGAAATTTCACTAACATTTTCAAAACAAAGTTCTTTCTTTATGCAATGTTATGGTTGATGAAAGTTTATCTACTCAATAATTTATCCATAAATTTGATCAAATATGAAGAAAAGAATTAGATTTCTTGGAAATTTTCCTTTTTGATAAAACAAAACTTTATGGAAGTAATATCTAAAAATAAAAAAGCATAGTGCCTTTAATTTACAAGAAAAATCTACACTACACAAAAAAATATATATGAAATTCTTAATTATTGTCATTATATTTTACATGGATATAGAAATACTAAAAAAAGGAAAGTAAGTAAATTTGGGACCACCAATTTAAATTGCAATTGAATGATTAAGGGCAATTTTGCAATTTTGATGAAAAATGGGTGAATATAGTCATATAGGAGGTGGAAATAGAATCGCCCTACATAATTTGCTAAAAGTTAATAGTATTTAATGTTGAACACTAACAAATTACAAATTAAAAGATAAAGTACAATGAAACATAGCAAGAAGCATAGCAAGAACGTATTTTTGCTACATGTCATGTTTATTACTATCGCGACCTCCCTCTCACATTTCAAAAGGTTAATGGCTTGGCTAATACTTTAGGGTTTAACCCTGGACTTTCCTAAACCCACTAATTCACTATGACGACCCAGGGCGACGATGCGCGAGGAGGAGGGATGGCGGTGCGTCCGCGTCTCCAGTTCTTGGACGGGCGCAAAGGAGGGGTGGACATGTCTCTTGTCCCACATTGCTTAGGGGGGGAGTCTTGGGATGGTTTATAAGGCTGGGATCCTTCTTCCTTGAGTAACGCGTTTTAAAGTTGTGCGGGCCTCGGCTCAAAGCGGACAATATTACTTAGCGAGCCTCAGGTCCTTACAAATGGTATCAGAGTCGACTCCTGATAGGATGTGGGGCCACAAAGCGAGCCTCAGGTCTTTACAAATTGTATCAGAGCCGACTCCCGACAGTGTGTGGGGCCACAACGAGGACGCTGTGCCCGAAGAGGGGAGAATGTGACGACCCAAGGCGACGATGCGCGAGGAGGAGGGATGGTGGTGCGTTCGCGCCTCCAGTCCTCGGACGGGCGCAAAGGAGGGGTGGACATGTCTCTCGTCCCACATCGCTTAGGGGGGAGTCTTGGGATGGTTTATAAGGCTGGGATCCCTCAGCGTGTGGGGCCACAACGCGGACGCTGTGCCCGAAGGGGGGAGAATATGACGACCTAGGGCGATGATGCGCGAGGAGGAGGGATGGCGGTGCGTCCACGCCTCCAGTGCGTCCGTGCCTCCGGTCCTTGGACGGGCGCAAAGGAGGGGTGGACATGTCTCTTGTCCCACGTCGCTTAGGGGGGAGTTTTGGGATGGTTTATAAGGTTGGGATCCCTTTTCCCTGAGTAACGCGCTTTAAAGCTGTGCGGGCCTCGGTTCAAAGCCGGACAATATTACTCAGCGAGCCCCAGGTCCTTACATTCACGACTTATGTTTCAAGTTTTTAACCTATAAGTCAATTTCGTTTGAAAAAAATGAGTCGCCACTAATCAGTTTGAGGTGAGTCGATTAAAAATCCAATTAAAACATTAGGGAAATATTTTACTCTTATGCAACAAAAAAAATTAAGATCGAAAACTTGACTATAGTAATTAATCAACTAATGCATTTTTGGTATCTAATTTTGTTTAAACCCTAAAATTTGATTTTTGTTTCATGAATTTTTCAAGAATTTTCCATACATTTGTGGAGAAATTTTTTTTGCTTTTCAAATTTTTCTGAAAATATAAATATTTTTTTTTCTGATTTTTTGGAATAAACGTATTAAAAATATTATTATTACGTTATAAAACAGATCCAGGTTGGACCACTCGTGTCCCACCTGGTCGAGGCTAGCTTGGACACACAACCTAAATCTTTATCTCTCTGTGTACAGTTCGATTTGATTTGGTACAGCTCGATTTGATTATTGACATCTCGGTCACTCTCTTTTCCGCGTCTCTCCCCCTTCTCTTCTCTGCATATTACTAGACTTGAAGAAAGTAGACTCCTAGTCATTTCACTTTATGACCAAGAGACCAAAACGATTTATTTTATAATATTACTGCCCTTAACCAAGGCTAGCTGCCAACCCCATCTCCCAGTTTTGTCTTTTTTCTCTTTTTTTTAAAGACAATATATTCTTTTCTTTTTTGTTTATTTCTCTTTTACTCTTCATCTATCTCTCCTCGTGTCTCTTGGGTTTCTCGTTCCCTCACACAAAAACATTAGGAGAAATATTTTACTCTTATGCAACAAGAAAAATTAAGATCAAAAACTTAACTACAGTAATTAATCAACTAATGCATTTTCGGTATCTAATTTTGTTTAAACCCTTAAAATTTGATTTTTTTTTTGAATTTTTGAAGAATTTTCCATACATTTGTGGAGAAATTTTTTTTGCTTTTCAGATTTTTCTGAAAATATAAATATTTTTTTTTTTTTCTGATTTTTTGTATTAAAATTATTATTATTATGTTATAAAACAGATCCAGGTCAGACCACATGTGTCCAACTTGGTCGAGGCCAGCCTGGACACGCAGCCTAAATCTTCATCTCTTTGTGTCGATTTGATTTTGATTTGATTTGGTATAGTTCGATTTGATTATTGACATCTCGATCACTCTCTCTGCTACGTCTCTCTCCCTTCTCCTTCTCTGCATATTACCAAATCTGAAGAAAATAGACTCTTGGTCATTTCACTTTATGACCAAGAGACCAAAAAGATTTATTTTATAGTATTACCCTTAACCAAGGCTAGCCGCCAACCCCATCTCCCTATTTTGTCTTCTTCTCTTTTTTTTAAAGACAATATATTATTTTTTTTTGTTTATTTCTCTTTTACTCTTCATCTATTTCATCTATCTCTCCACGCGTCTCTCGGGTTTCTCGTTCTCTCGTACGAAATAAGCTGAATCACTGCCGACCTCACCTTATTTGATGGACCACATGTTCAAATGCTAAAACAAGACTCAAAAATTAATAAAATAAAATAAAATTTGAAACTAGGCAATAATGAACAAGCGAGACTCGGTTTCTGCATGGAGACGACTCAGTGTGCGCTTAGTGTATGCACTTAGGCGGGTATGAACAGAGCAAATCTCAACCATATCAAAGGACATAAATGAACATCATTTCGTCGAGCGGGTGGCGTGCGTCATTTGAGTAATGAACAAAAACTCGACAGGGCTTTAAACGAGGGTCATGATGCACAAGAACAAGACAAGCAACGCCCCAACAGCAGCAAAGTTTATCACAGTCGGGGTCGGAACTCGCATGCAACGGGTGACGGTGGCCCGGTTCGACAAGCCCAAACCAGGGCACAAAAGAAAGCAGAACAGGGGCGGTCAATAAAGGGTCCCGAACAAGGCTCGCGGTGTCGGACGACGGAAGAGCTCAAAGATCGAGCTGCGTCCGTCCACCTCGCGCACCTCCGAGCTGAGATTCTCGGGGAGCTGACCTCTAGTTCAGGTCGCTCTCACCTCCCTTATACAAGTATCAGAAGGCGCTATTTATAGGTTGGAGGGTCTGGTCGACGGATGCATTTTGACCGCCGATTCTTGGCACGTCGACCTGCCTCCCCTTGGCCGAACCGGCGTCCCATCCCGTCTTCTCCACGAAGGCCTGCTCGGCATTGAAGGAGTCTGCCAAGACGTCCCCTCCGCCCGGTGGCATTGATGATGCCTACAGCACGTCTCCTTCATTGCCAATCTACTCTCAGCTCTGCTGTCGTAGGTCGTCCTCCGCACGTCGATGTCTTCTGCGCGTGAGCCGCAGCGCCAGGGAAGAAGGAAGGAGCGAGGAAGGAGGAGGAAGCAGAAGAGGAGGGGGGCCAGCCTCCGGAGCCGCCTCAAGCTCCTCAGCTTAAATGCGCCTACCCCCAGAAGTCCACTTCGCCGCCGGCTACCTTGGTCTGCATCGGTAGGCTGTCCTCTGGCGTGTCTTCTGTCCCCTTCTCTTTATCGCGCGCGTGAACCGCAGCACCAGGGAAGGAGGAAGGAAGCAAAAAAATATCTTTATTTTCCAAAACTTTTAAACGTCAATTTGTTTCCTACATGCGACCGCAATGTGTATTTGCTAGTGTATAGAGATTTTAACCTCTTTTGTCAAAATTTAGATTGTTGTAGGAAAAGAAGATTGATATATTAAATACTAGGCAATTATTTTGTATTTGAATATATTAAAGTAAGGCATTAATTGATTATTTCCAATCATCTTCATTATCGTAAATGATAATTTTGTCCATTTATAGCTTTTACATTCATAGTGAATGTGTAACTCATTGCACCATGAAAATTCATGTCATTTTATGCCTTCTTTCTAAAACGCCTTTAATTAAGTGAGTAGTTAGCACATATCCATATATCCATGTAAAATTATAAACTCGTATCATGTATTAATGACCTAAATTGATCATCCATTGATGTTAATTTATCGTACTTTATCTAACTAATTCTTATTTTTATTTGATTAATCTTATATATATTATGGGATTTTGTCCATCAACGGTGAGAGGTTTTGTAATTAGTGTTTGTCAGTTAAGTATACTTTTATATCTATTATTATTATTATCATTAGAATTCGTTATCATTATTATTGGTAATTTATTATAAATAAAATGTATATCTTATGTCTATTATTGCTATCAAAAAAGATTTTCTTATATCTATTATTAATTACCATTTTCTTGTACATATTATCAGAATACCACTGTTATAATTATGAAAAAAATTTGTGCATTAATGATGTCAAATAAATCAATGAATATCTCATATACATATAAAAATCCCTTATGAGGATCCATCACCGTAATTAATTTTTTAGTCTAGTTAAAGAGGCTTGGCTAATTATCTTCTGGTAGATGGCTGTTTCATCCCTAGTGCCCTTGCTCTTATTATAAATCATATCAATAGTTGGTGATGCCTTTTCGTTTTCGACGCCAGGTTTCAAAAGAGATGCATGGTGAATATCCCTAATTCAATTGGGAAACTTATGGAAATTTTCATGTTTATATTCTCGTCATTGTAAGCTAGACCATTTTCATCTTCCACTTCCATATAATTTTTAGGAAAAATACAACAAAAATCCCTAAATTATACCATTTGTGATAAATTTATTTGAACTTTTTTTGTAATATAAAAAATCCTAAACTATGTCACTTGTAATGTATTTACTCTAAAAAAAAATTTGCAATACTAAAAATTCCAAACTATATCTATTATGACACATTTACATTAAAATTTTTCTTATAATACAAAAAAATCCTGAATTTGTATTTGTGTGACACATTAAGGGTACTTTCGTCTTTTTACTTTTTCTTTTTTTTCCATCTTCTCTCTTCCTTCCACCATGGCTGGTAGAGGGAAGCCGGCAGAGGCCACCTTTGCCGGCGTCAAAGTCAAGCGAAGGCAACTCTCGCTTGAGTCATGCAAGGGTCGCCATCCCCAACATGGGGGGGGGGCAAGGGTGAGGGCGAGGACGAGATCTATCAAGGTGAGGGCTGCCCTCGCCAGCGCAAGGATGAGGGCTCATCCCCGCTAGGTCCGACGAGGGCAACCCTTGCCTAAGTCATGCGAGGCCCGCCCTTGCCTAACTTCAACACTGGTGAGGGCAACCTCGCTGGCTTCCCTCCACCAACAATAGTGGAGGGAAAGAGAGAAGAAGGAAAAAAAAAAAAGTAAAAAGATGAAAATGCCCTTCGATCAAAGATTTTGGAGTAAATGTATCGCACGAGTACAAATTCAGGGTTACACATAGTTTGAAATTTTTAGTGTCACAAACGAAAGTTTATGTTAAATGTGTCACAATGAGCATAATTTGGAGTTTTTAGTGTCACAAAAAAAGTTTAGGGAAAATCTATTACAAGAAATATAGTTTAAGATTTTTTGTGTTGAAAAAAAAAGTTCGGGGTAAATTATCATAAGTAATATAATTTGGAGTTTTTTGTAGCATTTTCCATAATTTCTATCTCTTTCCTTCTTCTTTTTATAATTCCCTGAATTGAAATATCATCACCCTTTTTTTCCTATTCCTATAGATCTTATATACCTTATTTGATGTAACTACCTAAGTAAAATGAAAGGAAACTTTCACGTCCAATTTTGAAGAGGGGAGATCCTATAGGATCCGATCCCAAATTTTCTTTGCTAGGCCATAACTTATAAACCTACTTTCTTATTATTACAAGGGTTATTCAAATATGAAATATTTCATTGTCCAAGATATCTTATCTTTGCCTTGAATTATTAGGACATTACTTCAATAACTTTTATTCATTTCAAAGTGGCAGCAACATGCCCTTTTTCCTAATTTATTTCTATTGAATAATCATAAGCGGTTGATTCCTGTATGATATACTTTTGATCAAAAGTGTTTCACTAATTTCAACAAATTTTTCTTCTGGATTTGAAACTTGCTCCAATTGGATCCTATCGATTTAGAAATCATAAAATAGATCACACTTAAAAAGTTGTTCCAACTAATTATTTGGCATTAACACTAGATCCTTGCCTTGAGAAATGAATTTTGCTCGATTTACATCACATAATGTTCACACTATAACCCAAGAAAAAATAAGGGTTCAAATAGAATGGAACAAAGGATGTCAAACCAAGAGCACCTTCATTCCATTATAATATAATAAAATAAAATAAAAATGGGTGTAAGAATCCATGACTAATCATGTCCTTCAAGCTGTGCATTGCATCATATTAAATGAATTTTGACCATAAGATTCCTCTAGTATGGAATTGATAAGTAATTGATTTAATTAGGGAATAGCATCTTATAAACGTATTAATTATTCGTTGACAATCTTGTAGCAAACAAATTAATATTATTAGTCAACTCAAAGCAAATAAATAGGAAAAAACCATTGACATTTTTTAATTTGCAACTGACACATACATTTTTAAAAGGAATTCTTTGCTTTGGGCTTACACTATTTCCACCCTCTAAACGAATATAGCACTCACTGACTTCTTGAATTAATGAAAATAACATTGAGAGAACTAATTAGTCAAAATTACAAATGAAAAGAGTAAATGATTCTATTTATTACTGATACAAAAGACATATATTGTCATTAAAATAAAAGAGTGTTCTTAAATAAAAGCAACTATGTTTTATTCCACCAACTTATGTTATTTCCATTCATTTTTATATAGACTTTATTTCTTTTCTTCTACTTACTAATGTACTCAAGTTGTTTTCTATAAAGGATTTTTTGTAACAAGTTTGCACCTTGTTGGTGATCTTTGTTAGTTAGCAAATTTATAAATATAAATTATAATCCTAAAGCGTTCATGACTTTAATGAAAGAATTCCCTTAAAATAACTTAAGTTAAAGCTTTGTCTGCTACAAGGATTTATTTCATATTGAACTTTAAAGAGACATTGAAAATATGCTAATCTTGAAATCAACAAGTGTTTGGATCTTAATTCTTTTTACTATTTATGCGAGAGTTCTTTCATGTTTTATTGTGGGATAAATTTGGAATAGTAAATTCTTGATATTAATTTTGGCTCGTGCTATTTCCACCCTTTTATTGGCTAACACCACCTATCACATTAGTATGACTAAATTATCCCTTGCAAGTTCCACTCTTGATTCAATATTATTTTTTCCCTTTTTTCTTTTCTTTTGTTGCAATTTTACTAGAGATGAAATCTCAAACAACAGTTGTTCAAGTTAAAAGTGGAGCCCACTCCTAATTCATGATTATTTCTTGCCTTCTTTATTTTCTTTCCTTTTCTTTCTCCATTTGGAATAAAATTGGTGTTCCTATTTTTTTAAAAGAATAGTTGATTTGGTTAATAGCTAGCGAATTAATTTGGCAATGAGTTGATATTTCTTTCTCTTTTTTTTTGTACTAGGAAACTAATATTCAAAAAATAGCCTAAACATAAATAAGAGTAAAATAATCATCTACTAGTTTTTGTATGCATTTCATTTAGTTATAACATTAATATGTGTCATTACGTTATAGTCCGTGTATTTTGATTGCTCAACTTTCATTTTATGCAATGAATCTAGTAGTCCAATAATCATTAAGTTTTCATGCCATCATTGCATCATGTTTTAAAATATATTTTCAGAAAAAATTAAAAATATTACAAAGTTAAGCACATAAAAATGCATGTTCAAGTCTATCTAAGTAGGCACAAAAAGGATCTTGAAGTCAAATGTGCCCCTCCAGCTCTTAAGGTAACATGGTTCCCAAAATGCAAGTGCATGTCTAGTCAAGCAAGCATAATAAGCTCTTTGAAAGGAAGTCATGCATTTTTAATGTAATTAAGAATCAATGGATTTTCCTTACAATATTTGAGTAAATTCTTGTAAATTTGTATTGAAAATCAAAATTGAGAAATTCAAGATCATGAAGATAGTTTAGAGAAATAAATTAAACAATTTGTAGATAAAACTAACATTTCTTTACTCTGATATAGGATAGATGCTTGAGCATTGAAATGAAAAAAAAGTTGTTCAGAAGGGATGCAAGTAGTTTTGTCTTTTGGTAAATTGGAAAAAAAAAAGAAAAAAAGAAAAATGTAAGAAATAATTTTAAGTCAAAAGTGGAACCCGTAAGAGATATTACGGTCAAATCAATATGATAAAGGGTGTTAGGAGGGTGGAAATAGTGCAAACCTTAATTTTTTGTATTTGGCTATAGTCCAATTTCATATAGAAAAAATGAACTCAGTTATATACTTTTAAGTTTGAATCTTGATCATTAAATTTATCAATATAATTGAATTTTAGATGATTCTCATAAAAAAAACAACGAACACAAAAGCTTCTTCATTTTGAACACAAAAGAAGAAGAAACAACAATTTAGGAAACATTGGTACAAATTATTAGATTGATTGATATATATTAAAGATAAATCTTTCCTCTTTCATCAATCTTAGTCTTGGTGAGGACTATTTTGGACAAATTAAATTTTGTAGTGTTTCTAAAACTATTCAAGAGGTGAAAATAGCGTGAGCCTTGATTTGTTACTTATATTTATTCTTTCTTTGTTTCTGTTTATACTCTTATGCATATTCCTTTAACTCTCATTCTCAAATTTCACATTGCCTCCTTATAAAGTATAAAAGTCAAAACCTACACTTGAACCTAAATCATTCCTACCTCAAGCCCTCTTGAGAAAGTGGGGATTCAAATCCCACCTCTCTCTTCCTGTGTGGGAATGATGGTCATTGGTGTAAACTCTAGTGGTTATATTCTTTTGACAATTATTTCTTACTAAAATGATAAAAAGTGGGTTCTCGCGATTAATGTATAGAGCTCTCTTTTAACCATATGGTGCTCTGTGTGTGTGTTGTATTTGAAACGTTTGCCAAGTTTTTTAAATGTAAGTGAAGAAAAGGTATAGAAACAAAGATTGCTAAACCAGCAAGATAGTAAATATATGATGGTGCAATAGTTCAAAATTTTAATTGTATTTTATGACTATTATGATAAGTGGAGTTTACGGATTTATTTCTTCAAATGTAACCTCTTTTAATTATAGATTGAAATATAATTATTTTATGAAAGTGTGCGGATATCATTTTAGTGAAAATGTAATTTATTAGAAACTTTCTAATGTCGAAGAAGTGAAAGAAGGTTATCACTATAGAAGCAATGCACAATAAAAAGACAATTTGGTACCGTAAAATACAAGGATGAAATAACCATAATTGTGTACTCTCTCTTGACCTCTGGATTTTCATTTTTCATTTGACTTTTTTTGGTACCATTTTAGTCATGTATGTTAAAATATCCAATCAATGGATATGATCAATAGCCCACACCAAGAATGAATCAAGCAACTAAGAGAATTAATGAGTGTTTTCAAATTCCCTTGATTCCGTCCAAGTTCCATTTAGAACCCTAGAACCTATTATGCATACCCAAGAACCTAGAACCTATCATATCATAGGTTTTAAAGTCATTTCTAGAGTCTATTCTAATAGCACTTGTATTGTTAATTGAACAATTGCAATAGATCATCACTTCTAGTGATTATCATTTGCTACAATTAATTGATTGCAACTCATATTTAAACACACTAAGATTATAAAATATTAACAAAGTAAAAGTTTTGGTCATAAATATCGTCATAAATTGAAGCTCATATTCAAATTACACACTCATTATTGGACGCCTATAAATACCACAACATTTTACGACAACATAAAAAAAGAACAACACAGACTTATTCAAAGTTTTTGGTTCCACCTAAAACATATCCGTTGGTATAGATTTCCCAATTTTTAAAACTTGTAATATATCTTGCATATATTAGAACCCAAAACACTAATTTGGTTCTCATATTCCCAGCTCTATCTTGCAACTATGCTCACCCTTAAAGAGAATACTTAAAAATTTAAATTGTACATTGTGGATTAAAATTTAATTAATGCGTAAGAAGTCTTCAAGATGCTTTCATTTTCTATTTTAACATTGAAAGATATTAATTTTGTGAGATTAACATATCAATTACAAATTCACAAGGTAGGTTCTCACATTTTTTTTATTTGGTCATATCATATGTTTATTTTATAAGTTACCATTTGGGCAACATATTAGAAAAAAAAATTATTCTGTAATTGATATTTCAAACTTGGAAAGTTTTCCTGCTTTAAATTTTTCACTTGCAAGCATGGTTAAGTGCACTATAAATTCTTTACCAAAATGTGATTGCTTCTGCATCGATTCATATGTGGTCCCATAGAAGAATAGCAAATATTCTCTTTGGATCAATTGAGTCGAATTTGAATGACCAAAAAAAATCGATTTCTTTGTATTTTGTTTATTTCAAATATGGACATTGTTTACTTTTCATAGTCAACTTAGATAGGGTAAGATTGGTTTCGGGTCTTTTGGGCGGGTACGTGCCTCTTCTCAAAGTTCTGCTTATGGGGAGGTTATTTGTGAAAAAAAAAAAAACATTATAGTAGGGACTTTTGGGGGATTTGTGATAAATAGTGGGAGGGCAATATGGATTTTCTAAATAAGTTTGTCCAACGAAGAGTCGCGACTTAAAAATGGCACTCTTTCTCATTCAAGAGAAGAAGCGCAATGCTGTGGAGGCCATAAATGCTCTGCAATTTTCAAGAATCATGCTTTCCCTTGTCAAATAATGATCCTCGGTTAGCACGCACATGTTGGAACACGTGGACACAGCATCATTGCTTCAGCTCTCTCTCTCTCTCTCTCAAAATACATACAGTCCACTCTGATTCAGTTTGTCTAGCTTTTTCCTCTTCACTTTCATAATAAGAAAATGGCTTTTTGGGGTTGGTTCTGATTCTTTTTTGCACATTCTTTTACTTGTGAATTTGATACGACCCTTTCTTGTTTCAATCGATTGTTCTCATTTGTGAGTTTATTTCATGAGAGTGACGATATTGTTTGTTTTGTTTTTCCACTATTCGAGTAGGGATTGAAGTGAAACCTGGCAAGCCTTATGCTAAGAAGTCAAATGGGTCGAGACGTAAAACCCTTCTCTATTCTTTGATTTTGGTTCATTGCAACATTGAAAAGTCCAAATTTCTTCAAATTTTTATTAACTTTCCTTTTCATTGGACGTGCTTAATTTTGGGTAGGTGACGCTTGGGGTTGGTGTTGCTACCATCGGGAGCACGATCCAATGCAAAGTGGGCGATGCGACTCATGTATCTATATGCTCCTTGTGTCCAGGAAAAGAAGAATTAGCTCATATAAATTTGAAATTTGAGGGAGCCAAACAAGTCATTTTTTATGTTCTCGGTGTTCGCGGTGTTCGCAGTGTTCACCTCACGGGTTACTACCTAGGAAAAGGCCAAGAATTTAATGGTGACTCGTATCCTTGGTTGAGTTATTGTTAACACCTAAATTTGGCCATTTTATTTAAGATTTAGTAGCATTAAGAATTAGGGATTAGTCTCCTTAAAAAAAATAATTAATTAAATTTTTTAATAAAAAATAAAAATTAATTAATTAAAAAATCGAAAAAAAGAGAGGCCGGGCCAGGGATGGGCCCGCCCGGCCCCCCATGCGGCCCTTTCCCTTTCCTCGTACGGGCTCGGCCCATTTCTCTTTTTTCTTCTTCCTTGGCCCGGCCGGGTCGGCCTTCTTCTTCCTCTCTTCTTGACCGTCGTGCGGCAACGGCTACCTGCAGCAGAAGCAAAGCAACAGCAGCAAGTCAGAGCAGAGAGAGCAGAGCAGCAGGTCAAAAGCAGCAGGAGAGGAGCAGAAAAAGAAAAAGGGGCAGAAAGCGCAGGAGCTGGGGGCGGGGGCAGAAAAGAGGGAAGAAGAAAAATAAACCGGAGAGCAAAACGGAGAGGGAGAGATCTGAGACCAGAGAAAAAAACGAGCTCGAGAGGGAGAGTGAGCTGAAAGAGGGGCAAGCTTCTTCAGGAGGGCTCGGCTGAAAAGAAAACCGAAGGGAGAAAGCTGAGAGAAAAAAAAGGGAGGCAGAACCGAGAGAGAAAAGGAGGACAGAAACAAAGAAAAATGGAGAGAAGAGGAAGTCCGAAAAAAAGACCGAGGGGAAGAAGCTCGAATCCAGCGGAGAGAAACGGCGACCGAGAGCGGCCTAGCCACGCACGGGCCTGTCCGAAGACTTTCCCGGCGACGTCCTCGAGCTGACCAGGTAAGTCCGGCTCCGTCCTTGATCCCTTTTTAGGCGCACCGGGCCGGAGCTCGCGGCCGTCCGGCTCGCGCAGGCTCCGGCCCTCGTCGCCCTTGCATTTGGTCCCGCGTCCCGCGTCCCTTGTATGCCATGTTCGAAGACCCCCAAGGCCTGTTCGAGGCTCGGTTGAGCCGGAAATCTTTGAACTCGGTAGTGCCCGTTAACCGTACGATGAAATGCCCCAAAGAGAGTCGGCACACAATTTTTTTTTTTACTCAAAATCAACTAGTGCCGGCTCTTATTCTTGTTAAATCATGTTAGTCTCCGCTGTTTACGCTGTGTTTATGTATGGTTTATGTTAAATATTCGTGTGTTTTGGAATCGACGAAGTTTTTTTTCGCGACGAAAACGGTCGCCGGATTTCATGGTCGGAGGTGGTTGACGCTGGCTGGAGTGGACGACCGGTGGGTGGCGGTCGTCAGCCGGAGTGTGGGCTGCATCGGGGGTCGCTGGTTTAATAAAAATAAAAAAAGAAAGAAAGAAGAAGTTGGAGTCTTCGGGCGGGTGTGCTGCTGTTGCGGGAAGATGAAGACGTCGGGGGGAAGCATGCAGAAGAACGTGAAGAAGAAGAAGACCAGCAGGGAGGAGAGAGAAAAAAGTGATAAAGAAAAAAAGGAAAGAGAGAAAAAGAAAAAAAAAAAAAAGAAAAAAAAGAAAAGACAGGAAAAAAGAAGATGTGGAGCGTCGGGCGTGCATGGGGGGTTATACTCCGGCGAAAGCTGCAGCATAAAAGATGAAATAAGAAAAAGACAAAAGAGGTGGAAAAAAAGAAGAATTAAAAACAAAAAAGGTCAAAAACGAAAATAAAAAATAGGGGCTGGGCTGAGAGAGCGTCGAGCGGGCCTACACTTGGCATGGGCCGAATTTGGTTGGGCTAGGACTAAAATTCGATTGGGCTATTTTCCTTTTTTTTTTAATCTTTTTTTCCGTGGGCCGATTAAGATTAATTCAAGATGGGCTTTAGTATTTTTTTTTAGCCCAATTCGGACCATTAAGGTCTGGATCGGTTTAGTAGGGCCGGGTCTCTTGACCCGGTCCAAATTATTTTTCATAAAAAAAAAAATTTAATAAAAAATTTAAAAAAGGAAAATGAAAAAAACATTAAAAATATTAAAAATTCATAATAAAAATTCCAAATTTCACAGAATTCATGCAAAATTCAGATACGTGAAAATTTATAAAAATTTTGAAAAAAAAAATATATATTTTTAATTAAAAAAATTCTAAAATATTAAAATATTAGAAATTCCAAAAAAAAAGGTTTTCAAGAATCCCAAAAATTCCAAGTTTGTTTTAGAGTTTCCTAAAAAGCTTTAAAATAATTCTTGGACAATTTTCTCTTAAAAGGTGTTGGAAAATCATCGATCTAAGATTGTGCTTAAAATCGAACAAGCCATTACGGCTTCACTTTAAGGTTTTAATTATCCTCGGATACAATTACCCTTAAATGCACGCTTATGATGCGATGATTATAATTTCCCCTTTAGTTTAATTAGAATCTCTTAATGCTAGGTGTTATTTTCTCCTGCAATTTATTTAATATTTTCTCTAATTACTGATTGTTATTTTGATGATTACGCACCCAAATGATCACCTTACATGTTAGTGGTTAGCTCTAAAATAAATCCAAACTGCCTGACAAAAATCCTTTTGAAATGAACAAGATTAGGTACCGAAAATACACTCCCATGCCTCACTTGGTTTCTAGCCAACCCCAATAGGCTAATAGCGACTCCTCATTTGAGATTTTCATAAACACCCAATGTCATGCGGGGTACGGGTTTGGGAGAACTTATGTCTAATGAGAGTCTTGGACTCACCCTTTGGACAATACCCCTAAACCTGTTTAGATATTCCTTTCCCCTATGGGATGGAAAAAATAGGTTGCGACAGTTATGCTATATTATTCCCTCTTATTGTTATCTCGTTTCTCATATAATTTTGTTTTATAATTGTGTAAGATGATGGATTGGGTTCCATTACATCATTTTATCTATGCAAACATCGGTACATGTTGGGGCGAGCTGAAAAGGTCAAGCAATACAATCTAAACTATTTTGTACACTAAATATAGGAGCTTCATTCTAGAGTTCCATTCCTTTATAATGATTAGTAGAGAGTCCTATGGAGAAGATATTGCAGACACAGAGGTTAGTTGGTGGGTTAGTTTATGTCTCATGTTTCATGGTGTAGGATGCAGTTTGTTTTTTTTTTTTTTTTTGGTAAGGCAAATATGTATTAACTTTCAAACCAACAACTATACATCAAAAGAAACCAGAACCAAACTTGCACTCATCAAGACAAAATGTCATGTGAGTGGAAGGGTGCCGAATTTAGGAGCAAGAGAAAAAACAAATGAACAACCTTCAAACTATACAATATGTAGTCATGCATCACATCATCACATAGAACATAAATAAGAAAAATCATGACCAATGTGTAGTTGCAAATCTTCAGAATTCATCTCGCAATCAGAAGCTATTTTCTTATAAAAAGTTCAAACTTAACGGTGACTTTGGTCTTGCAAACAAATCACAAAAAGGAGCAGTTGCTTCTTTCCTATCATCTTTCTCTAATGACGGAAAGAGATTTCACATTCTTCAATCTTCCCCATTAGGCAGTTTGCTCTTCCCTTTATTCTTTTTGGATTTCTTGCAATTCCCTTCACAAGTGTTGACCTAATCAACTAGTGCTTGACAAGAGAACTAATACAAATTCGTTCACAAATGCAAGTAAAGAGGTAATTACTCAACAATTAGTCTTCGGCTATACATGTTGAGCAATAGCTAAAAATGAATACTTCAAGAGTAAATGTTGAGCAATGACCTTTGTACTTGCATTTGCAAACGACTTGTATTAAGTCTCACGGCAAGCCCTGGTCGGTTGGCTAGACACTAAAGAAAGTGGTTAAACAATCCTTGTAAGACGGAAAGATTGAACTTTAATTGAAATTTTCTTATCTATGATGAATAGAAATTCTACTGTTGAAATTGAGCAAGTTCCAAGCAAAGAGCATTGCAAGAAGTCCAAAAAGAAGAAAAGGAAGGAGGATAGCTTGCCACATCAGAATCTTAAGGCCGGTCATAGGAGCCCACAGTGACGATTTCTCGGTGTCTTCTCTACATAAGAAAAATTCTTTTGCGAAGGACTTGGAGACAAAGGTCCTAGATGATGTCATGGAAACACCACTAGATGTTGCCAACAAGCAAAAGCAAGATGGACGCACAGCCGTGAAATCATCTGAAAGTTTGCCTCCTTCTATTGTTGATGGTGAACTTGGAAGGTAATTGACCGAAATGGAGACTTAACAATATGTTACCTATTTTCCCTCTTTTAATTGGTAAGAAGTCATTTATGTGCTGGAAATGCTTCACCTTTGCACTTATCTCAGTTTGAATAGGTCATGTATCATCTCAATTAATCAAAGATAAGTGGTTAAGGAATGACTCTTGACTATAGTGAGACATGAAACTTTGTTGTTTTTTTTTTTTGGTTGAAAATGTAAATATTATAAAGCATATGAAGTATGGCAGCTTAGGGGCATCCCCCGGCATTACAAATGGAGCTAATAATGTGAGACATGGAACATATGTTTTAATTACTGAACTAAAGCAAAAGACCTCCCTATAAACATCATAAAATTAGAAACACATGGATGCATATGATTTCATCTAACATCTTATACATTGGAATCAGCAGTGTAGAGAAAATGAGGAAATTTCATATCGTGGATGGAGAGACACAGAATCAAGCATGGCAGGAAGATAAGTGTCCAAAAGCCGATGATCCCGGTAAAAAGTGAGTACCTTTATGTCTTCATATTCTTATTGACCTCTCATTACCCAAACTCACATATATAATGGTACTTGGTTGAATGCATTGATTCTATAGTTGGGTGTCCTAGGGTTCATTTTACATGTAAATTTAGACGTGATGTAACAACAAGAGTTGGATTCCACTTGAAATAATGAAAGACGAATTTGGTTGGGCTAGGACTAAAATTCGAGTGGGCTATTTTCCTTTTTTTTTAATCTTTTTTTTCCGTGGGTAGATTAAGATTAATTCAAGATGGGCTTTAGTATAGTTTTTTAGCCCAATTCGAACCATTAAGGTCTGGATTGGTTTAGTAAGGCCGGGTCTCTTGACCCGGTCCAAATTATTTTTCATAAAAAAATTTAATATTAAAAAATTAAAAAAATAGGAAATGAAAAAACATTAAAAATATTAAAAATTCATAAGAAATTTCACAGAATTCATGTAAAATTCAGAAACCTGAAAATTTATAAAAATTTTCAAATTTTTTTTAATTAAAAAATTCGAAAAATATTAAAATATTAGAAATTCCAAAAAAAGGTTTTCAAAAATTCCAAGTTTGTTTTAGAGTTCCGTAAAAAGCTTTAAAATAATTCTTGGACAATTTTCTCTTAAAATTTGTTGGAAAATCATCGGTTTAAGATTGTGCTTAAAATTGAACAAACCCTTACGATTTCACTTGAGGGTTTTAATTATCTTCGAATACAATTGCTCTTGAATGCACGCTTATGATGCAATGATTATAGTTTCCCCTTTAGTATCTTTTAATGCTAGTTATTATTTTCTCCTGCAATTTATTTAATATTATCTCTAATAACTAATTGTTATTTTGATGATTACATACCCGAATGATCATTTTATATGTTAGTGGTTGTCTAAAATAAATCCAAACTACCTGACAAAAATCCTTTTGAAATAAACAAGATTAGGTATCGAAAGGATACTAATTGGTTAATTAGTGTAATCAAGTCCCCGATTTTAGAATCTCTTGTTGCGTTGAAAGTGAGGCACACTTTCATGTCTCGCTTGGTTTCTAGACGACCCTAATAGGTTAGTGGCGACTCTTCATTTGAGATTTTCATAAACATACAATGTCATATGAGGTACGAGTTTGGGAGAGCCTATATCTAATGAGGGTCTTGGACCCACCATTTGGACAATACCCCTAAACCCGTTTAGATATTCCTTTCCCCATGGGATGGAAAAAATAGGTCGCGACAATTATGTTATATTATTCCCTCTTATTGTTATCTCGTTTCTCATATAATTTTGTTTTATAATTGTATAAGATGATGGATTGGGTTCCATTAGATCATTTTATCTATGCAAACATCGGTACATGTTGGGGCGAGCTGAAAAGGTCAAGAAATACAATCTAAACTGTTTTGTACACTAAATATAGGAGCTTCATTCTAGAGTTCCATTCCTTTATAATGATTAGTAGAGAGTCCTATGGAAAAGATATTGTAGACACAGGCAAATACTTCTAAGGACGATGACAAGTATGAAGATAGCTTTATCGATGACGGTGATGTTGAATTCCCTCCCCCTTCTCCAATGCTGAATAAATCAAGTGTTCGTAGTTTAACAATGTCCTTTTCTTATTTCTCATGATACACTTGTCAATGAGCTTTTGCTTGGAAAATTATGCGGGCACAACTCTTCAATCTTTACATGTAAAGGAAAATAAATGCTCCATTTGAGAAATCAATTGGATCGTTTATGAAACGAGCTATATTTGGAATCTATTGTGATTCGATGTCAATGTCACAACAATGCAATAGACCATTTTGCTTTGTTGAATTACGCATCTAAAGTCCTTGGAATTGGTTTATGCTTCGTTCAATTCTTGACATTGCTTAGACTCTTTTTGCTTAAGTAACACCTACAAGCAATTACAAGAACATTTATTATTAATCTTTCACTTTTTTCAGATCCAGTGAAATTTAAAATCTTTGAATAATTTGCATTTTGGGTCTCACTAAGTACCGGTAATCCAGCCATGCATTTGTAAAATGAATTGTGAAGCTCGTGCACGGAGTCTAGTCAACTTATACTGCTAAAGATTGTTGCATCATAATCTTCTGATGAGTAGTTGCATGCATCCTGCATCGTAGTACAACCAGTCAAAAATCTCTAGTATAACTCTTGTTTCTGGAGTCCAAGGCAATATCCAATAAATTGTTGCTTTTGTCTCTTAGAAAGAAAGACTATTAATGAAGAAGTTTGAAGAAATTGACCTTCTTTAAAAACTTTGCTGTCGGCATCTTTTTTATTTGTATTTCTCCATCAATGATGTAGCATCAACTATCACAAACAAAATATATTAATTGTGTAACCATAGAAAAAGATTATGATGTTTGAGCAATTTGTATGATTATGTGACCATAGAGAGAGAATATGACGTGGGAGCATTATGCTTTTATTTTCATGCTTGCTTGATAATCTTATATAACCGTTATCATTCTTCACTTTAAAATGTGAAATTGCTCCTCCTTGTATTCATGTGACGTCAATGGTGCTTTTTTCTTTTGGCCTTAACCGTGTAGAGTTGTTGTATTCTATTATTCTGTTATGGATTTATTGATGTTGTAGGATCTTGCATCATACCAAATTATATTTTATAGTTGTTAGCCTTCTTGACTTTGAAATTTTAAGCTGATTTTCCTTCTTATATTTGTATGATGATGTTGCATGGACAAGTACAGATATGTTGATTGCTCTTATTATGCTCAGTTTCACATCTTCAGTTTAGGAGAAAGTTTATATTACATGTTCATATCATGAATTTTTTACAACAGAGAAGGAGAAACGCAACCACAAGAAAGCAAGAAAGGGAAAAGACCATCATCGACGACTTAGGAAAAAGCAAGAAAAAAGCGAATCTGATAAGGTCAATAGCTTGCCACAACAGAATTCTAAGGTCTTGTTGCTAGTATCCGGTGAGGAAGATTTCTTTTATCCTCTCTTTTAAGAAAGTCTTTTGCAAAGGACTCAGAAATAAATGTCCTAGTTGTAGTTTTTGAAAATCCACTAGATGTCGTCAAGAAGAAGTGAAAGCAAGATGGAAGCACCATCGTGAAACCATCTCAAAGTTTGTCTCCTACCATTGTTGGCAGTGAACCTGAAGGTAATTGACTAAATTAGAGACTCAACAATATATTACCTTTTTTAGCTTTTCCACGAGAAGAGAATTCATTGATTTGCTTGAAATGCTTTGTCCGTGCACTTGTCTCAATTTGAATAGGTTGTGTAATGTCTAACTAAAGATAAGTGGTTAAGGAATGGACTTGACTATAAGGAGACATAGAACTTATGTTTTAATTACTCGTCTAAAGCAAAAGGTCTGCCTACAAGCATTATAAAATCAGATACACATGGATGCGTATGATTTCATCTAATATCCTGATACTTTGGAGTCGGCACTACAAAAAAGAAGAAGAGTAAATTGCATATCATGGAGGGAGAGAAGCAGAATTAAGCTTGGCAGAAAGATAAAGAACTAAAAACCCATGATTTGAGTAAGAAGTGAGTACCTATAGTCTTCACATTTTTATTAACCTCTCATTATCCAAACTCACATATATAATGGTACTTCGTTGAATGCATTGATCCTATAGCTGGGTGTCCTAGGGTTCATTCCACATGTAATTTTGACGTGATGTAGCAACAAGATTTGGACCCATCTTGGAATTATGAAAGACTTCCATTTGTAGGTCGCATGTTCCTACCTTTTATTCATGTTAGCGACTCCACACATATGTAAATGATGAAAGATTGAAGTACTGGACATTTTTGAAAATGATTGTGCTTGGAGCCTGCATTCAAGATATACATTTGCGCGTAGGCATAAAAGGTAGGAAGGGGCCTTTACAAATGGATGTTCTTCTTTGTTTTTAGTGGGCTAAATTGTTGTTACTAGAACACGTCTAAGATTACATGTATGAGTTCGGATTATGAAAGGCCAACAAGAACATGAAAGTACTCACTCCTGAGTTGGATCATCAGCTTTTGGTTATTTATCTTCTTGCTACGCTTGATTTTGCATTTCTTCCTTCATGAACTGCAATTTCCTTGTCATTTTCTTTGCATTGCTGATTCCAATGTATTGTGATATTAGATCAAATCATAAGCTTCCACATGTATGTAAACATTTTGTTTATAGGAAGGCCTTTTACTTTTGTTGAATAACTAAAACATAGGTTCCATATCTCACTATAGTCAAGAGTCCATTCCTTAACCACTTATCTTTAGTTATCCGATATGGTACACATTCTATTTAACTTGAGATAAGTGCAAAGCTGAAGCATTTCCAACATATAAATGACTTCTCTTCTCGTATAAAAAAGTAAAATAAGTATCCCCTCTCTTTAAGAAAAAGTCTTATGCAAAGGACTCAGAAATAAATGTCCCAGTTGTAGTCTTTAAAACTCTACTAGATGCGTTAAGAAGAAGCGAAAGCAAGATGGAAACACCACTGTGAAACCATCTCAAAGTTTGTCTCCTACCGTTGTTGGCAGTGAACCTGGAAGATAATTGACTAAATTAGAGACTCAACAATATATTACCTTTTTTACCTTTTCCACGAGAAGAGAATTCATTGATTTGCTTGAAATGCTTTGTCCTTGCACTTGTCTCAATTTGAATAGGTTGTGTATTGTCTAATTGAAAATAAGTGGTTAAGGAATAGACTTGACTAATGGGAGACATGAAACTTATGTTTTAATTACTCGTCTAAAGCAGAAGGTCTGCCTACAAGCATTATAAAATCAGATATACACTTAGATGCGTATGATTTCATCTAATATCTTGATACTTTAGAGTCGGCATTGCAAAAAAGAAAAAGAGTAAATTGCATATCATGGAGGGAGAGAAGCAGAATCAAGCTTGGTAGAAAGATAAAGAACCAGAAGCCCATGATCTGAGTAAGAAGTGAGTACCTATAGTCTTCACGTTTTTATTGACCTCTCATTATCCAAACTCACATATATAATAGTACTTCGTTGAATGCATTGATCCTATAACTGGGTGTCCTAGGGTTCATTCCACATGTAATTTTGACGTGATGTAGCAACAAGATTTGGACCCATTTTGGAATTATGAAAGACTTCCATTTGTAGGTCGCCTGTTCCTACCTTTTATTCATGTTAGTGACTCCACACATATGTAAATGACGAAAGTTTGAAGTACCGAACATTTTTGAAAATGATTGTGCTTGGAGCTTGCATTCAAGATATACATTTGCGCGTAGGCATAAAAGGTAGGAAGGGGCTTCTACAAATGGATGTTCTTCTTTATTTTGAGTGGGCTAAACTGTTGTTACTAGAACATGTCTAAGATTACATGTGTGAGTTCGGATTATGAAAGGCCAACAAGAACATGAAAGTACTCACTCCTGAGTTGGATCATCAACTTTTGGTTCTTTATCTTCCTGCCACGCTTGATTTTGCATCTCTTCCTCCATGAGCTGCAATTTCCTCATTATTTTCTTTGCATTGCTGATTCCAATGTATTGTGATGTTAGATCAAATCATAAGCTTCCACATGTATGTAAACATTTTGTTTATAGGAAGGCCTTTTACTTTTGTTGAATAACTAAAACATGTTCCATATCTCACTATAGTCAAGAGTCCATTCCTTAACAATTTATATTTCTATTCAACTTGAGATAAGTGCGAAGCTGAAGCATTTCCAGCATATAAATGACTTCTCTTCTCGTAAAAAAAAGTAAAATAGGTAACATATTGTTAAGACTCCAATTTGGTTAAACACCTTCCAGGTTTGCCGTCAACAACAAAAGGAGGTAGACTTTCAGATGATTTCACGGTTGTGCATCTATCTTGCTTTTGCTTGTTGGCAACATCTAGTGGTGTTTCCATGATTACATCAGGGACCTTTGCCTTCAAGTCCTTCGCAAAAGAATTTTTCTTATGTAGAGAAGATATAGAGAAACCGTCACCGTGAGATCCTGACGATCGAGCCTCAGGATTCTGATGTGGCAAGCTATCGTCTTCTTCTTTTTGGACTTTTTGCAATCATCTCCACTTGGAACTTGCTTAATTTCGATAGCAGAACTTCTATTCATCATAGATAAGAAAATTTTGTTAAAGTTCAATTTTTCCTTCTTATAAGGATTGTTTAACCACTTTCTTTAGTGTCTAGCCAATCGACCAAGGCTTGAAAACACAAGTAGAAAGGTCATTGCTCAACATTTACTCTTGAAGTATTCATTTTTAGCTATCTACACTAACAAGCCATAACGATAAGAGTTCCAAGAAAAAAAACTTTGAAGTTTGCTTGTGGGCTCCAAGCACAATCATTTTGAAAAATGTATGGTACTTCAATGTTTCGCCATATACATATATGTGGAGTCACTGACATGAATAAAAGGTAGGAACATGTGACCTATAAATGGTGGTCTTTCATTATTTCAAGTGGAATCCAACTCTTGTTGCTCCATCACGTCTAAAATTACATGTAAAAAGAACCTTAGGACACCCAACTATAGGATCGATGCATTCAACCAAGTAAAATTATATATGTGAGTTTGGGTGATGAGAGGTTAATAAGAACATGAAGACATAAAAGCTACTCACTTTTTACTATGATCATTGGCTTTTGGACACTTATTGTCCTGCCATGCTTGATTCTATGTCTCTCCATCCACGATATGAAATTTCCTCATTTTCTATGCACTGTTGATTCCAATGTATAAGATGTTAGATGAAATCATAAAATCATATGCATCCATGTGTTTATGATTTTATGATGTTTATAGGGAGGCCTTTTGCTTTAGTTCAGTAACTAAAACATATGTTCCATGTCTCACATTATTAGCTCTATTTGTAATGCCGAGGAATGACCCTAAGCTACCATACTTCATATGCTCTATAATACTTACATTTTCAACCAAAAAAAAACCAAAGTTCCATGTCTCAATATAGTCAAGAGTCCATTCCTTAACCACTTATCTTTAGTTAATTGAGATGGTACATGACCTATTCAAACTGAGATCAGTGCAAAGGTGAAGCATTTCAAGCACATAATGACTTCTCTTCAATTAAAAGAGGGAAAATATGTAACATATTGTAAAGTCTCTATTTCGGTCAATTACATTCCAGGTTCGCCATCAACAATAGAAGGAGGCAGACTTTCAAGGATTTCATAGTTGTGTGTCCATCTTGCTCTTGCTTGTTGGTAACATCTAGTGGTGTTTCCATGACTACATCTGGGACCTTTGTCTCCGAGTCCTTCGCAAAAGAATTTTTCTTATGTAGAGAAGACAAAGAAATCGTCACTGTGGGGTCCTGACAACCGGGCCTCAGGATTCTGATGTGGCAAGCTATCCTCCTTCTTTTTCTTCTTTTTGGACTTCTTGTGATTCTCTCCGCTTGGAACTTGCTCAATTTCAATAGCAGAACTTCTATTCATCACAGATAAGAAAATTCCAATTAAAGTTCAATTTTTCCTTCTTACAAGGATTGTTTAACCACTTTCTTTAGTGTCTAGCCAACCGACCAGGGCTTGCCGTGAGACTTAATACAAGTCATTTGCAAACGCAAGTAGAAATGTCATTACTTAACATTTACTCTTGAAGTATTCATTTTTAGCTATCTGCACTAACAAGCCATAACGATAAGAGTTCCAAGACAAAAAATTCTGAAGTTCGCTCGTAGGCTCCAAGCACAATCATTTTGAAAAATGTTTGGTACTTCAATCTTTCACCATATACATATGTGTGGAGTCACTGGCATGAATAAAAGGTAGGAATAGGTGACTGACAAAAGGTGGTCTTTCATTATTTCAAGTGGAATCCAACTCTTATTGCTATATCACATCAAAAATTACATGTAAAACGAACCCTAGGTACCCAACTATAGGATCAATGCATTCAACCAAGTACCATTATATATGTGAGTTTGGGTAATGAGAGGTCAATAAGAATATGAAGACATAAAACTACTCACTTTTTATCGGGATCATTAGCTTTTGGACACTTATCTTCCTGCCATGCTTGATTCTATGTCTCTCCATCCAAGATATGAAATTTCCTCATTTTCTCTGCATTGCTGATTCCAATGTATAAGATGTTAGATGAAATCATATGCATCCATGTGTTTCTGATTTTATGATGTTTATAGGGAAGTCTTTTGCTTTAGTTCAGTAACTAAAACATATGTTCTATGTCTCACATTATTAGCTCCATATGTAATGCCAGGGGATGCCCCTAAGCTACCATACTTCATATGCTCTATAATACTTACATTTTCAACAAAAAAAAAAAACGAAGTTCCATGTCTCACTATAGTCAAGAGTCCATTCCTTAACCACTTATCTTTGGTTAATGGAGATGGTACATGACCTATTCAAACTGAGATAAGTGCAAAGGTGAAGCATTTCCAACACATAAATGACTTCTCACCAATTAAAAGAGGGAAAATAGGTAACATATTGTTAAGTCTCCATTTCGGTCAATTACCTTCCTAGGTTTGCCATCAACAACAGAAGGAGGCAGACTTTCAGATGATTTCACGGCTGTGCGTCCATCTTGCTCTTGCTTATTGGCAACATCTAGTGGTGTTTCCATGACTACATCTGGGACCTTTGTCTTCGAGTCCTTCGCAAAAGAATTTTTCTTATGTAGAGAAGACAAAGAAATCGTCACTGTGGGGTCCTGACGACTGGGCCTCAGGATTCTGATGTGGCAAGCTATCATCCTTCCTTTTCTTCTTTTTGGACTTCTTGCGATTCTCTTCACTTGGAACTTGCTCAATTTCAATACTAGAATTTCTATTCATCACAGATAAGAAAATTCCAATTAAAGTTCAATTTTTCCGTCTTATAAGGATTGTTTAACCACTTTCGTTAGTGTCTAGCCAACCAACCAGGGCTTGCCGTGAGACTTAATACAAGTCATTTGCAAACGCAAGTAGAAAGGTCATTGCCCAACATTTACTCTTGAAGTATTCATTTTTAGCTATCTGCACTAACAAGCCATAACAATAAGAGTTTCAAGACAAGCACTCACGTTCTCACAATATTATTTTGCCTTTAAAGCCTTAGAGAAAAAGTTCATATCTTTTCCTGTTGAGTAATATATTTGGAAAGACCCCTCGATTCCTTATAAAGATTGTTTCGAACACAATCGGTACATCCTAAAATAACTATTACTTGGACATATTTACCTTTTGGCCTCTTGTATTTTTTTATTAAATAAAATAGAAAGGATCTAGTAATTCTAATTGTTATGGCTTGTGAACGGTAATAGTTAAGCATGTATACCCAAAGACTAATTGTTGAGCAATTACCTCTCTACTTGCATTTGTGAACGAATTTGTATCAATTCTCTTGTCAAGCACCAGTTGATTAGGTCGACACTTGTGAAAGTGTTTAAAATATCCTTGTAATGAGGAAAAATTGTACTTGATGTACCTACTCTAAATTTGGGATTTTCTTCTCTGTAATGAACATAAGTTATGCTGTTGTAGTTGAGCAAATTCCGAGCAAAGGGAATTGCAAGAAATCCAAAAAGAAGAAAGGGAAGAGCAAATTGCCTAATGGGGAAGATTGAAGAATGTGAAATCTCTCTCCGTCATTAGAGAAAGATGATAGGAAAGAAGCAACTGCCCTTTTTTGTGATTTGTTTGCAAGACCAAATTCACTGTTAAGTTTGAACTTTTTATATGAAAATAGCTTCTGATTGCGAGATGAATTATGAAGATTTGCGACTACATATTGGTCATGATTTTTCTTATTTATGTTCTATGTTATTGGATTCTGTAAGAGCCATGGGTTTTCTAACTTTATCTATATAAGAGTTTGAGAAAACTTGTGCTATATCTAAATCCTCACTTATGGTCATGTTTAATAAGTTATGCACAATTGTTATTGTATACTTACAAGTTGAATGGTAAGAGTAGGAAATGATTTTGTGATGAATGCTGAACACAATACTATTCTACTACATAGACATTAAATGATCTTTACCTGGAAGCACGTACAGAAGAGTATTATCAGATGCATTAGATAGTAATGTTATTAGCATGTCTCACGAATGAGCACATTTGACTAAATCGCAAGTAGTTTGTAGATAGATGCTCATTAAGAGGTTCTATTTGAGATGCATCATTGCCACTTGGAGACCAACACGTGGCCGGCTTCCTTGATGAGTTGATAATTTTGCGTGGACCTATTTAGCATCTGTAACTCGAGGAGGCATATTCCCAAGCTTTCTAGAAGTTTCAAGAGTCTTGCAAATATCTTTGTATGTTGGTAGATGCACTAACTCTTGATAGGAGGGAGATTGTAATTAATGTTGATTGGTTGGAAGAGGACCTCTAGGGTAATTTGCTATGGTATCGGTTAATTACCAAGTTAGGGTTTATTGTTACGAATTCATATACATAAATTACTAATTATAGGTTTAATTGAGATAGCGACAATTGCAAGTAGTTATCCATATCATATGAGAGAAATTTATCTTCAAAGTGTTAACATAACCCAAGAAGTAGTTTTACCTTGTAGTAAATAATTTAATTTGCAGCTAATTTTTGCTTTATGGGTCAATAATCTATGTTATTATTAGTAAACTGAGTGAATGGTTATTGTTACTAATGTAATTTTCCTTATTATTTGTAAATTGAATACATAATCTAATAGTAACAACATTCCTTTAGTAGCAAAATTTCTTTCGATTTATAATACGTTTTTTTTATGTGAATATTAAAAAATCGCAAATTATCACAAAAGTCATAAATTTTCTTTTCGACTCCTAAATTTTCTTCTATGACCATAATTATTGTATTCAATTTTACAAGATAGAAGAACCCCAAACGGAGACAATCGTGCTTAAAATTAAGGTTACCTATTTCAATCATCAAGCACCAAAAACTAGGGGAATCAAAAACTAAAGCAAAGCTTGAACTGAGACACAAACCGAATCAAATCAAACCACAAAGTTCAACAAAGTTCAATTCTCCTTCAATTCAGATAATGCTAAAAACTGAATTTCTTTTCACCAGTTCGGATTTTATCGTTTCGGCTAACCGAATTGAACCAATAAAATCTAAAATCATGAACCCTATCAATGCTCTCTCTCTTGTCCACGACGAACAGAGGTGCAGCTCTCTTCAAAGCAACACCAGTACGTCCCCTACAATTGAGGACAGTGATGATGTCAACGACTGGATTTCTAGCCCAAAATGCACAAATCGAGTGACTCATTGGGAGATTGAAGGATTCAAAGAGTTCACCTTGACTTTGAGGATTTTGGTTCGGTTCTACTTCAGCTCAGATCAATAGTTTTTCTTAGCACCCTTGCCAAAGACGACACAACAACATGGAAGCTTCCAAAATCAAATAGTTGATATTTCATTTTATATCATTGTATCATATTCTGTTCCTCGATATTTGACTAAGATCAAGCTTGAGCTTATCATCCTAGGTTGAAACAAATTCTCCTATCAAATCACTGTACACTTGGATAGACCAGATTGATAATGCAATAGCGACTATTTTAATGATAAGAAAAATATTTGGAGTTAATATTGCTAAGTACAAATCTTTTAACTTCCAAGTACATATTTATGACATGTTGTCATGGTGTAGGAAAGCCGTGGGATGACATTATCGAATGGGCCAATTCTTCTCTATTAGGCAATGAATTTCATAAGGAGATTACCCACTTCTCTTTTGGGGCTTTATGCCATATTATCTGGAAGTCCCGTAACAATATTATATTTCGGGCCCATCCTCTACATATCCCGTCGATGAAGCTCCACATCATCAATGCGGTAAAAGACAAGGCTTTTGCTATCCATAGCGTCACGGACACTCCTACAAATAGAAGGATTCAACGTGGATGGGGTATTAATCCGGCAATCTTTAGTGACAATGACAACTGATTTTGTATAGTTTGAAGGTTGTTCATTTGTTTTTTCTCTTGCTCCTAAATTCGGCACCCTTCCACTCACATGACATGTTGTCTTGGTGAGTGCAAGTTTGGTTCCGGTTCCTTTTGATGTATAGCCGTTGGTTTGAAAGTTAATACATATTTGTCTTACCAAAAAAAAAAAAAAAACAAACTGCATCCTACACCATGAAACATGAGACATTATCATGAGACATTATCTATCTATCTATAAGAACATAGTAGTTTGAAGGTTAATGGGTTTTTCACTCAATTTTGCCACTTGGCAATATGTCTAGGGTGCAAGTACAAAACGTGGCCAATAAAAACCTCACAGCCCGATTGAGGAAAAGACCAAAAAAATATTAAATGGAAAAATAGCAAAATGAGCAATTCATTTTAAACATAACTAAATTACATTTTAGAAAGTTAAATAAATTAATCACATAATTAGGAAAAAAGTAGTTATCAAACAGAAAGCTATTCAAAAGTAAACCTAAAATTTAGCAATGCCACGTCAAATAGTTCATTGTTATGAACAATTTAAATGTTAAACAAAAAATTTACCAAAAGTAAAATTAAAATTTTGAAAAAAGCAGTATTACCTTAAAAAAGTGTGCAAAAAGATATTGATAAAAACACAAACTAACAAAAAAGAGTTGCACTCGGCGCAGCACTATTATATCAAGGAACAAATAACTCAAGCCCAATCATGCCATTATGTTATGTAACTTTGGAGATATTTGTATCTATTTATTTTGCTAATAACATATATTTTAAAAAGAATACTAGAAATTTAATTTAGGTTCATGAACCTATAGTCCTAAGTATAGTGAGCTTGAGCTCGACTCGGCAAGATGTTCGAACTAGCTAACTTGACTGGAAATCATATTAGTCGACCTCGGGTAATCATTAAGTTAAGCCTGAGTTACTACTGAGTAGCTCGACTCAATTTCATTCCACCATGTGAATGGATAGTTACATAATGTAGAGTATTAATAGTTGAAGAGAAAGATGCCAAAAAGCGTATATGTACCCAACCATTTCCAAACAAATTAACAAATTAATGTTTGATCTCATTTAATAAATAAAGAAGATTCCACCAGTGCAAGCACGGGTTACACCGTTAGGTATTACAATGATGTCAAAAATGCAGTATATTGTAATGTTCTCTATTGTGTATGAACTGAATCGGTTGTGGTAAAGTATTAATATTGAAATAAAGGCTCATGTGGCATAAGGGACATGTAATATGCATCGTATGCATCTTCTCTATTTATAGTTTAGCATGGTAGAAAAGCTAGACACCATATTGGATCTAAGCAAAATTTGATCATCTCCAACAGAGCTCGAGATTGATCTGTTAGTGTCAAAAAAAAATTAACACGGTATTTCAGTCAAGTTGATAAATTTACCTTCTGTTTCTCTCTCTATCGGCTACTTCATACAAAATGCTCCACCAAATATGTGCCATTCGATACCCAGTATTTTTCTGACGGCACAGCTAGTCTTCATCATCAGAGTCCTGAACAACTCCATTGTTCCTCATCCTCTTGACTGGGGGAAGAGAATTACCTTTCTCACCATCAGAACCAGATTCATCCGCAGATAAACGAGAGCCTGACTCTGGAGACGTGACATTTTCCTTTCCTCCATCTTCATCAGAAGCATTGCATGATCCATTTTCGTGTGCTGCAGAACGAGAACAGCCAGGTTCGTGGTCAGGATTGTCTTCTTCCCCGACTATACTGGTGGCCTCCATAATTTTAAAATCCCGGGAAGTGCTGCATTTGGCATGCTTCAGCAAGTTCACTTTAGTCACCTTGCTAAGTCGGATTAAATACTTTTCATAATCTTCTATATGAAAGATCAGCTTGGAGATGCAGCGATTTTCCCTTTTGATCTTTCCCACCATTCTCCTTCTATTAGCATTTTATTGCTGTTCCTGCATTTTAAATCCTCACATAAGTCACTCGAACATAGAGAAAACATTCAAAAAGAACAGAAGAAGAAACCCAAATGATGGCTGGAACCTGAAACTGGAGAGGGTGGCAATACACAGAGTACTCACCTTCTGCATTTCTGCCACAAAATTATAGAGTTGAAAAGTGAGATGCTTGCAAGTTAATTCAACAAGTTTCTGAAATCTAGTGCTTGGCAAAAGTTGCTTGGATCTTCTAGGGGCAATCTGAAGTTTTGTTATCTGAGCCAATTGCTTGTACAATCTGGTAACCATTCTGAGAAAATGATCTGCTTGAGGGTCTGCACAAATTTATCATGCAAACAAAGTTAAATGGTAAAACTCGGTACAACTTAACCCCCCTGAAAACAAAAAACAAAAATTAATAAAGTGCGCTCTTACCCTTCAAGGTCATCAAAGCAAATGATGATAGTAATCTCACTAAAGCTTCAGACCTAGAGAACAGATTGTCCTCCAGTACCAATTTAACATCAAGAGCAAGTTCTCCTTCATTTGTTTTGTTTCTATTTTGAGAGGAGAGAGAAAATTCCTTCAGTTTCCTAATGGCCCAATGCACATCACATATGACTGCTTCGACCGATTGCAGAATGCAAATGACTACTGCAATGCTGGTGTATTTGTTGAGGACAGGATATGACTCACACATCTCCACAGGATCATCACTTGTGGACCCTGCAACTTTGCACAACTATGTAGCCACATCTTGAGCAAAGGTCAAATCATCAGGAGGCGAGCTTAGTTGGATGGCTAGTAATACCAGACTCCTAACAACCTTGGAATCTTTGATTCCATTGCTTTTGCAGATCTGTGTAGCCCAGGATCCATGAGAATTTCTCAGTTGGCAGGGCAACTTGTTAGTAATCATCAACATAATATCACAAAGGACCTGAAAAGAACATACTTGCATAGCTTAAAAAAACAGCACATGAAATCAACAAAAGACTTATGAAAGAGAGAATTTGCTTTTTACCTCAGCCTCACAAAAGGATGAAATTGCAAGAAGCTCGGATAACAGAGGCTTCAGGATCTTCGCAATGAATATCTCAATGTTCCTTATTTTTGGATCATTAATCACGCAGGTTACATTTTCACCATCAACACCACATTCAGTCATGCAGACTGACACCAAATCTTCAAGCAGCTGGGCAAAATGAGGGCCCCACAAATAAATTATTAACATATCCTTAAGGCAGATAAGCGCTTGATGGAAATTCTCTCTTTGACCTTCGATCCTACTTTTGTTCTTTTCATTTGGAACACTCAATTGGACCGATCTAAGCAGAACTATCAGCTTCAGCAATTGGGATCCCAGAATCTTAATGTCACCGTAGATAAAAGTCTTTAATGGATCATCCCTCACTAAAACAGGGCAAGACCTGACGTGACAAAGCAGAATATTCAAGACAAAAGATATAATGTTTGAGCAGCTTGTGTTCTTGCTGGAGGATGATTGGCCAAGACTCTGGGAGGCTGCACTAGCATTAGAAAATCCGGCATTGTATAACCCTATTGTAGTTTGCAGTAATTGATTGATTGTTGAAGTTGCCAAGAGAGGTATCTGTTCTTGAGTCAATGAGGTGCAGCCAGAATCAGTATGGTCAGGAATATCAATCGCAGTAGTTCGCACATTTGTCTTTCTTAGTCCATTAATCTGCCTTGGTTTGCCTATATGTTTCTCCACCAAGTAATGGAATTTAACGAAGTCAATTAGCTCCTTTTCAAGTTCTACCCTCTTATCACCCGTCGCTTTCTCCAATTCAGTGGCTATGGTGTTGAGCACCACCTCTGTTATACCCAGTAAAATCATGGCACAGCTTCTGGTTCTCTCTTTCTCAGAAGACCCTGAGCCTGAGTCAGCTCTCTGACCAAGAATGACTGATCTGACAAAAAAATGAACACATAGTTATGAAAATGCAAAATTTCTCCACCTGAAAACTTATCCAAAAGTATGTGTGGCAATATGGATAGGAGATGAATCATTTTCACTATTATTGCCTAGACTCTAGAAGTACCAGTAACCACTTGTGGAGATTTCAAATCAGGGTTGTAGGATTCAAAAATTCCATGAACTTTAATGATGAACTGTTATAAGGGTTTAACAAAGAATGGAAAAACATACCAAATAAAGCTGGAACATTGATAAATCAATCTTTAGTGTTTAGAAAACCAAGAGAAATTGGAAGCATAATCCATAGAAATGAATGTGAGAAAAGACAGCGTACAATAGACTTAACTATTACTAGTGACTCAAAGCAATCCCAGAATCTCATCCCTTAATCTAGCTTAAGATCTCTTAATCTCAGCAATTGAGCGTCACTAAATAGTTACATGTCAGTCACGACCTCTTAAACTCTAGAAGACAATCAAATACTGAAAATTAAACAAAGAAACAGAAAAGTCATATGAGACAAACCCATAACAACTAAAAATTGATTCACCTGATTAAAATTCAACTTACTCAATGTTCCTGCATCATTAAACCTAATAAACAAATTCAATCTTGACCGGGGTCTCAATGCAATAGAAACTTTATAGAATTCTAATTCTTATTGATCTCCTGATCACTACAAACTGACAGTCTCATGATCACTCCAACTGTAGTGCCATTAAGTTATCGAAATGATAGAATCTCAAATTCAGTACAACAGTACTGACATTAAGTGATCGAATTCCATTTTTAAAAAGGGATCTTCATTCACTGAACTTCAAATGTAGGAGGATTAAACCTGCTACAAGCCCAATGTAACCCACCATATGCTGTCTTTAACATCAATATGAGTGCGGAGGTTACTCACACTAGAAGCCCAAGGACAGGCAAATAAACAAAGATATCTCCCAATTTGAGTAGAATAATAACCGCTAAGGCTGATAATAGTATATCTGGATTTTAAATTATATACTTGACTTCATTCCAACATATAGAAGCATTTAGGTCTCTTTTGAGCACATATTTTTCTTGAATGATACTCTCATTTTCACATAGGCTGAGTTAAGGACCAAGCTCCTCATATCTGTTAAGTAGCTGAAGCCACTAATCACCAAATTGGAATAAATAGCTCCCAAAAGCATGTTTACATAGTCAGGATCCCACCCTCAGTCTCCAATCTCATGGATCCTTTAAACATTTTGATCCCAGTTAGGATTCCCAATTTAAAAGTGAGGATAAATCACACTTCTACCCACAACTGGGGACCAAAATGTAAAGCTTGCCTTATATGCAATGCGGTTAACTAAGTAGACCTTTAGCAAACCCAAAAACTATGACCACCAAATGTCATCAGTGGCTGCACTCTCACTCTACCAGTGGTAGGTCCATTAACACCAGAACATCATCACATCCAATACTCAAACTATCCCAATATCATAACCTTCATCACCTCAACCACTCCAAACCGCAAACATCATCACAACGCACTACTGCAAGACTCCACCGTACTCTGACAACACTAACACCAAGACTGCTAGCCTGCACCATCACATTCTCCTTATCACCACTAGTTTTCCAATTCCACTCTGGGACTCCAACACCTCCAACATTATCACCACCCATCACGATGTTGTTTGGATCCATTGCAATTTCCAATAATATCACTGCATTATTCTTGCAATTGTCAGCTTGCTAACTTTTAATACAACATGAATACTGCCATCTCACAACCCCCATCAACCATCTCTCTGTCAATCCAACTCCATCGCATCATGTATGGTGAAACAAAGATCCATCACAATGATCATTACCAAAACATTACCATGACCAACATCATAGCCTCAACCACACCACCACACTGTTATTGCTTATGGTGGAGGTGATGGTAGATATGGTGGACATCATCATAGCATGGAGGATGTCAAACCAACAGCAGACATACCAACAATAGAGTGGCCATGCAAATGGTGGCAATGCTGAAACAGTGGTGTGTTGATGAGGTGAGAGAGAGGTAGAATACTGGAGGTGGTGATGGTGGAACTTGAAGTGGAGTGACAGTAGTTCTTGCGATGGCCATGAAGAGATGGAGATGCTAACAGTGGTTTTGATGATCATTACTTAAGAGTACTGGATGATTGGTTATGCAATACAATCACGATACTGGACGTGGAAGTGGAGGTGGCAGTGTAGTGGCAGTGGTGGCATAGGTGGTAATGATGGGATTATGTGATGGTGATGACTAATGACACTATATCCTCTCCATTATAAGCTGCAGCAAAAAAAGCACTTAATAGTCCAACAATAAAGAGCTTACCAACCTTAAATTTTTCAGCTCTTAAAAGCTTCCGGATCTGCAGTAATGCTGTGGAGAATGAATCCCAGGACAATCTTCTTCCAACCTGCAGTAACTTCATTAATTAACATCTCCATTGTTGACATTGCTGTCATACACTTAGCAGCTCCATTCATCAGTAAAAATGCCTCATCTTGTGAAAGGGAAAACCCAAAACACATCCATGAAGTATCTGAAGAATTTTCAGATTGACCATCCGGTTGAAGGAGAAGAATCCATGATACACAAGATAGTAGACTATCCAGAGGGTCCTCAATGACAACTTTGCCATTCTCCAAGCCAACACAAGAGGTTAATTCAAGTTGACCATCAGCATCCTGCAAAGGTATTTAGTATGAGAGAGAGAGAGAGAGAGAGAGAGAGAGAGAGAGAGAGAGAGAGAGAGAGCACATTATTACAGATTAGCAAGAATCTGACGTAAAAAAGATAGGAGCTCAACAAGGATTAGAACATCGCACAGTGAGGATAACCATTTAAAATTTGAACTAAAATAGACGCATTCTGTTGAAAAGGAAAATATGCTCTTCACAAGTTGAATTAAGCTTTTCAAGTTCAGATACGTTGTCATCCATTTAGAGCATAAAGAATTGCTGGAAATGCCTCCGCCAACAGCATCTTAAGAACTCCAATTAGATAAGAACAGTCATAAGCACCATACTAAAATCAAGGTTCGAGTAGGTACAAGTTCCAATTAGATAAGAACTCCACAAATTGTGCCATGCAACTTTGTTATCAAAATTATAGAATCAGTCCAACACAAAAGACAAAATCAAGCTTCATAGAAAAGGCCAAACAATTAGGCTTGATGCCTCTTCTGCAGTTTAATATGTTCATGGCAATATATGGCTGAACTCCTAGAAAATTTCCTCAAGTAACTATACAAATTCATGCAAACCAAAATGCTACTTCTAGAAAGGACATGCATCAGCATATTTTCAACAGATTATGCAGGCTAAAGATCGAAAAGAATCAGAAAACTCAATAAAGTAGGTCAATTGAACAGGTTTGGCTTTGACAATTTCAGCACTATACTCAGGCCCATAATTTAAGAAAACTTAATTTCACATTCAGAGAAAAATTAGACACTGATACCTCTTTATAAAAACGTAGGAAATGAGGCAAGAGAAGATCAAGGACTGGCCTAGCAATTGATGGTTCCACAAGGACAAGCTTTACAAGTCCGGCGTACATGACTCTTTTTACTTTTGCCTGACCACAGCAATCCAACTTTAGTTCAACGTGTAGTCGAAGGACAAATGAACTGGAAAAGAAAGTAAATAATCCTCGAAAAACCAAAGAGGATTTTTTCAAATTCCAAAACCTGCTGATAGAGGCATCTCTGGAGCAACACAATCAGCTCTTGGTAGAGAGTTCCACCCATACAGCTGAAGGCCTCAGCTTGCTGGCTGCAACTGGCTTGGCTTGATGAATCTTGAAAGGGAAGATTATCATAAGATTGTTTATCTACCAAGATGAGATCAAAAATCGCATTTGTTGCTGTGAGAAGGATTGTGTCTTCTCGTCTAAACATGGCTTTGCGAATAACTAAAATCATATAATCCTGCAACAGAGAAGCATATATCTTCAGCACTTATCTCTCATTTTTGGAAAACAATGCATAGCTTATCGAAGGAAAATTATGAACTTGCAATGAGACCTAAACGCAGGTTGTATATCAATTAGTTGCTCAATATTTTGAGAATCTAATTAAAGTTGAGAAAATAGTATCATTATCAACCATTGCTTAGGTCAGCCTAACAATGGTGTCAGTTCTTAAGGTCCTTATGATCTTGATCCATATTTGTGACAATCTTTCCTTTCTCAGAAATGATCTTCAAAAAAAATTTCACGAAAAATCTCTCCTGCTTTCTCAATACAAAAAAAGCACACTAGTTTCCAAAGAGAAACATGGAAGAATCGCATACCAGAATATCTCTACTGATTTTGATCAGTGGCAACAGTGAAGCAACAAGACAAGATGCAACCTTGCCATCCATATAAGTAAAATAATCCAACAACTCCTTCAGCCGAGACACATGCTCCTTGATAGCGTACGGATAATTTCAAATCAGGTGACCAAGCAGTCTGAAAATGATATTTAATCACCATCACAAAAAATTTTAGAAACAGCTGTCACTATTCGTGGCTATTACCTAACAATTGACATGCTCTGCTCAGGCTTCATGGAAAGGGTCCGCACTTTGTTTTGCTCAATTATCTAATAAATAAACAAATCGGTTTCGATTAATTGTAGTCATACTGATACGAAAATGTGCCGAGGCATGAAGACCATCATAACAATATAGGAAATATTCAGTCACAAGGTGCACCTGTACTCATTCAGCACATGTGATGCCATCATAACAATACAGGAAATAAGAAAAAGATTACAAGAATCAGTCAACACAAAATAAACTATTGGTTGGGATGATATTAAACAATCCCAACTGTACTCTATTTCGTAAAGACTTGGTAAAAATGTGATGCTTGTATGTTGAAGAAGATACGAACATCAAACAACTCATGGAAGACATAATGAAACTGATTGATTGTCACAATATAATAAGAGTTGACATCCCAATTTCGACAATAACATCCTCAAAGCAATTCACCGATCACATGGGCCATTAAAAGTTCGATCGAGAAACCACATGTTGTTTCTTGCTCTTCCAGGCAACTAAATTACCTCCAAGAAATACACAATACCCCGATGTAGATCTTCTACTAGTATAACATCCAGCCCAATCCGCATCAGAAAAGCCTGTGGTATTCAGATGGCCATAATCCTTGAAAATTAGTCATTTACCTGGTGCTCCTTTCAAGTATTTGATAATTCGAAGCACAGCATCCCAGTGAACAGTTCGAGGAGAACCCATGAATTGGCTTACGACACTAACAGCAAAAGATATATCAGGTCTCGTGACGGTAAGATAATTCAACTTACCAACAACTCTCCGATATTTCTTTGGGTCATGTAATAATTCTCCATCTTCTGCATCAAGTTTCACATTGGGTTCCATAGGAGTATCAACCGGTTTTGCTCCAACAAGTCCAACCTCATTAAGAATGTCAAGAACATATTTTCTCTGAGTTAAATTTATACCTGTATGCGAGTAAGCAACCTCAATACCCAGGAAATACCGCGGACGTCCCATATCCTTAGTACTAAGCTGTGTATGCAGAAATTGTTTGAGTCGTTGAATACCATCCGAATCACTGCCAGTAATGATAATATCATCCACATATACCAAGGAAGAATACAACCAGCGAGGAGACGGGCGAAGGCGAATGGTCTACTTGACAACGCTTTAATCCAAACTTGATAACAGCATCACTAAATTTACCAAACCAAGCACGAGGAGATTGCTTGAGTCTATACAATGCTTTATGTAAATGACATACCAGATTCTCCCCTTGAGCAACAAATCTAGGTGGTTGCTCCATATATACCTCTTCAGCCAAATCACCATGTAAGAACGCATTTTTGATGTCTAATTGATGAAATTGATGAAGAAACCATCCAAAACGCGCTGCTAGAGAAATAAAGACACGAACAGATGGAATTTTTGCTACAGGAGAAAAAGTGTCATCATAATCAACACCATATGTTTGAGTATATCCTTTGGTGACCAACCGTGCCTTCAATCGATCTATGGTGCCATCAGGTTGGACCTTAACTATGAAAACCCAACGACAACCTACAGGTTGCTTTCCCACAGGAAGGGTAGTAAGCTTCCAAGTGCGATTTTCAATGAGTGCTTTCATTTCATCCTCCATGGCTTGTCTCCAACCAGGATGAGCAAGAGCTTCAGTAACACTGCTAGGTACAGAAACAAAGGACAAGGACGAGACAAAAGTAGAGAAAGTAGGAGATAAACGATCATAAGACAGAAAGTTGCTAATAGGATGACGAGTACGAAGACAATTAGACAAACCAGAATAAAGTGTATAACGATCCACAAGACGCCCAACACAAGATTGTGTACATTTTCGAATAGCAATGGGTTGATCAGGATCAGGATCAGAGGATGGCACAGCAACCAGTGAGGGATCAGATGAATCAGTTGATGGCCGTACTCTTGTAATGAGAGCTGTTCCTCGTCTATGGTAAGTGTGATCAGCAAACTGAAATCCTGTTGACGATACTGGCGGAAGTGAGTTTGGTGGAGGAATTGGTAAGACACACTCCTCATTGTCAAGAGGCACTAGAGAGACTGTTTGAATACTATAGTATGGCTGATCCTCAAAAAATGTCACATCTGCTGATACAAACACGCGACGACTAGTAGGATTGTAACATTTATAGCCCTTCTGAGTTCGAGAATAACCAACAAAGACACATTTTTCAGCACGAGGAGCCAACTTATCAAGACCTAGAGTCAGAGAATGGACAAAGCAAACACATCCAAAGACACGTAGGGGTAATGCAAAGGGAGGACGATTTGGATGCAAAATAGAAAAAGGTGTCTCCCCCTGAAGAACGAAAGTTGGAAGCCGATTAATTAAGAAGCAAGCTGTAAGAACAGCATGGCCCCAAAATGTCTTCGGAAGATGCATGTGAAACAGAAGACAACGAGCAACATCAAGAAGATGACGATTTTTACGTTCGGCTACACCATTTTGTTGTGGTGTATATGAGCAGGAAGTTTGATGAATAATGCCATGAGAATCAAGAAAAGGATGAAAACCAGAGGCAACAACAAGATACTCTTTGGCGTTATCGGACCGCAGAGTTTTCACAGAAGTATTATATTGATTCAGCACCTCAAAATAGAATTTACGAAAGCAATGAAAAATCTCAGTACGATCTTTTATTAAGAACAACCAAGTCATTCGGGAAAAATCATCCACAAATGTAACAAAGTACCGGAAACCAGATGTATCAAAAACACGACACGGACCCCATATGTCTAAATGAACCAACTCAAAGAGACTAGACACACGACTCTGAAAGCGAGAAGGAAAAGAGACTCTATGGTGTTTTCGAAACTGACAAGCTTCACACTCAAAGGTACTCACAGACCTAGACTCTGGAAACAATCGTCGAAAAGTGTTGGACGGTGGATGACCAGCACGACAATGCATCCGATATACATTAGTGGAGGTGTGTTTCACAGCTGCTGCAGCTATCACCTTCTTGTCTAGATAGTACAGGCCATTTGATTCATGTCCCCCACCAATCATCTGTCTAGTCCTCAGATCCTGAAAAACACAGTGAGACGCAAGAAAGGTGACAGAACAATTTAGTTCTTTAGTTAATGAACTAACATAAATCAAATTATATGGAGATTTGAGATGAAGGACGGATGATAAAGAAAGAGAGGAACTCAAATTGGCATCTCCAGTGCCAGTAACTTGGGAAATTGAACCATCAACTAATGTAACAGAGTTGGACACCCCAAGAGGTGTGGACTTTAACGAAGACAACAATTTAGAGTTACCAGCTATATGATGAGTAGCTCCAAAATCTATAACCCAAGAGTCTGACACTGTAGAAAGTAAACAAGATGAACTACCTTTTGAGCTATGTGCTAGAGTTGCAGTGGGAGCTGAAGTTCCTGTCACCTGTTGGGAGCGAATCCAAGCCTCATATTCTGCACCTGTCAATGTAACCGAATCTTTTGTATTCTGCACATTAGTAGGAACTGGTTGAATTGGTGAGGAAGAATCTTCCACTTCAGCAAATGCAACAACTGTGGGTCGTAGCTCTGGATGAAGCGTGTAACAGTAAGCTTCAGTATGTCCAGCCCTCCGGCAATGGTTACAATATCGAGATCCACGACCACCAATACTTCTATCACGACCACCACGACTTCCACTTTGAATAAGTCCACGTCCATGACCCCAATAACCACGACCACGAGCTCCACGTCCACTAGAGCCATGAGAAATCATGGCACTTGTCTCTAAAGTTGTAGTGGAGATCTTGTCGGTAGGTGTCGAGCGCAAAGCTCGGGAGAAAACCTCATCAATTGTAGGAAGGGAGCTTTCAGACGTAATCTGCTGACGAAGGGAGGAATATTCAAGCCCTAGTGCTTTAAGAAATAGTATCACTCGAAGATCCTCCTGGCGTTTGGCTAATACATTCGCATCATTGGAAGCTGGAAGATAGGCATCTAGCTGTCGACAAAGTGTAGTGAAACGAGCATAATATTCAGATAGAGATTGATCTCCACGCTGAAGATCAAACAGGGCCTCCCATGTGTCACACACTCGTGTCATATTATTTTGGCCAGAATAAAGTAGAGCACATTTATCCCAAACTTCCTTAGCAGAATTACATTGAATGAAGTGAGGGCTAATCTTCGGATCCATACTATTCCATAACAGTGTACGGATCATTGCATCTCTAGCAATCCAATCATCTACTTTGCTCGTATCCGAGGGAAGTGTAGATGTAAGATAAGCATTCTATTTAGTTGCAGTGAGATAAACTTGTACAGCTTTAGACCATGATGGGTAGTTAGTGCCATCCAACTTGACAGATGTCAATTGGAAATGTGTCAACCCAGTAAATGTTGTAGAAGCCATCAATATTAACTCCACTAAACTCCAATAATGCAATTAGCCAGATAGGTTGAACACAATAATCGATCGAACCCAATAATAATAACACAATAATCAGGCACTTAACTCCAATTATGCAATCAGCCACAGAATAACATACAGAAATGAGGGTCCAATCGATCCACCACTTAGTCAATACACTTTAGTGAGAGGCCATAAAATCATACCAACAGCACTTCAACATGATCGGAAACCATCCAACCCTTGAAAGATCACTATGCGCATACCAACCATAACTTCAAAAGACGATATACGCCAATAAGAATTCATATAGGAATACTGGACAGCATCTTCTGATGCCCTCAGTACGGATCTTCTTCTTTTTTTTCGATTTTTTTTTTTATATTTTTTTTATGAATTTGGGTCGAAACCCTCACAGAATCAAACAAACGCCTTGCCCAACCGTGAAGGCCTCCGAATTCCTCAAAATTTATGAAAAACACAGATTCTAAATCCCAAGATAAACAAATACCGAACCGTGCAATCGGTCTTCAATCCCATCATCAGAAAAGAGGCTGAGCACATACCGATTTTGCTGGACAACAGTTCTGTCCAGATCTACAGCGAGTCACTACGATGATGACAGATCTAGGTGGCTATGGTGAGAACGGATCTGGATCTGGGATTCGCACCTTAGAGAACCGATGGACAGATCTGGATCTGGATCTTGGTGAAACTTCAGCAAATCGCTCAATGATAATGATTGAACGACGATGTGGGCGTTCTCTCAGATCTGCTGTCTGGAAGCATGCTATGGCGGCGGCGACGGCGGAGGATCTGGATCTAGTGACGGCCTCCGCCACCGGCTGTGGTAGTGGTGGGATTGAAGGTTTTTTTTTTTTTAACCCTGCTCTGATACCATGTTAATAGAGAGAGTATTCTACGTATTGTATTCTCTGATAAGAAAAAGATTACAAGAATACATATATATATGAGTAACCCTCTCAATACAAAATAAACTATTGACTATTTTACCCTTATTATTATTTCCTAACAACAATCTATAAAAGAGTCACAAAAAAAAAAAAAAAGTTACAGCAATTGCTCTTTGTGACAATTAAACATAATGACTTATATGCAACAGACAGTCCTCTGTTCTTGGATTATAAGCAATTCACTAAGATTCATGCATCCCAAAAAAATGCGCAAGTAAATGTAAATCTATAGCTCTTGGATCTAACAAGCACCTAAAAGAGTATAGCTCAATCAATACAGCAATTAGTACCTAACCAACATCAGCAGATTACAGATGTTGGAGGGAACAAGGATAACAGTACCTCTGTTTCATGAAATTACGAGGACAATCTCAGGCAAATCTATGTATATTACCATGTGCCAACACACTAGAGTAGAAAAACAACTCTCAGAAAGTACAGATATTACGAATTAACACAAGGGAAAGAAGGAATAAATCAGGAAAGGATGTGCTCCACCATTCCATTCTTGCAGGACTAATTTTCAGTCGAAATCATAGATTTGAGGACTACATAATAGAAATCATCTGCACCATCACACAGAAGATTAAAAACTCAAAAATATCTCCCGGCTGCACAACTGAAGATATTATTCTTGAGTAAATATTGTCTGTTAACACAAACTATAAACTAGGCAAGTCAATCCATGTTTTTTCTTGCATGCCACATAGAACAAATTGCCTCCATCACACTAAATGATATTCAAGAGGCAAATAACAAGACTGCAATGAAGAGACATTATCAACATTTACTAAACAAGATATACATATGACTCTACATCCACAACTTTTCGACTTATTACAAAGCCTCCTTGCATAGTGGACCAATGCACATGGAGAAAGTTACAGATGCCTCAGCACAGAGGTTAAGCCACATTTACTGTGCATTAAATATGTAAAAACGTAAGTTTTTGCATGTGTAATGTTTTGTTGAGTACTACCAACTTGATCTAAAATCTTAAATAGTTAGATAAAGGTATCTTTTTTATTTTAATATCATAACATTCCAGCACAGACTTAGGTTGGGATTTGACCTAATACTAAAGCTAAAGACTCAGTTTCACTATGGTGCCAAGACGTTACTTGACCAAGCCACTACCTATGAGCTGCTGGCTCAATCTTTCTATAAGCAAGTGGTCCAGCCTTCGTAGTCTCCTCCGACTTTTGGAAGCTCAACTGTGTCCTGCTCCATTTCACTCCCAGATGGGATTTCCATTCACCCTTCCCACATGGTACTATTCACTGTTGATGACCCATAAGTATTTAGCCTTGCAATGTGGTAATGTTACGGAGGCATGTGAGGGGCCTAGATGGATTTCAAAACAGAATTTCTCTTACAATGATAGCGTATAGAATTTTATGGAACCAATGCCAACTTGATCTAAAAAATTAAGCTATTAGATGAATGCTTATTTTAATATTCAACCATTAAAACAACTTGTTTAATTTCTTGTGATGTGCGAAATTACTGTACTTTCCTCATCTTCAAGATCTTGAAAATTGCTACTAGAGTTAGGTTTGGCTTTGAATTTCCAGCCAAAAGAAGAAAAATAACTTAAATTTTAAAAAATGGTGAAAGGATGTAAGATGACTTAAATAATGTGGTTCATATGATTCAAGAATGGAGGTGTCCAAAATTTAAAAAAGAAACTGTTTTCTAACTCTAAAAGTTCGAGAAAAAGCCAAATGTTAAAAGTCAAGCCATACCATAAAACTTATATATTTATCAGTGCTGAAAAAGAGTCCTAAAGGCACTAGTTAAGCTACACGTTTATGGTTGTTTCAAGACATTGAAGACCAATAGAGTGCAGTAGTTTCACAAAAGAGTAAACACCTAGCGTACAAACTTTCTTTCTATATCAATGTAATTTAACAAGTTCCCTAAGGGCACTTACTAAAAATCCTATACGTATAGATAGATAGAGATATATGGAGAGGGATTGTGTATGAGAGAGAGAGCCCTAGGTGCACATACTAAAAATCCTGTACATCTAGATAGATAGACTTATGTGGGGACAGGGTGAGAGAGAGATGCATCAATGAATAAGAATTTGCACAGTATCACTAATTTAGCCCAATCATGGAGCCAAAGTTTCCAGCATGCTTTGTGACACTTGTTCGCACAACACAATTTCCATCCAAATCCCGAAGAGTTTCTCATGCCATAAACCATGTTAGGCTGACAAACACAGCAAAACTATACTAGTTCAGTTTAAGAATTTCCAGTAGAGTAACAATGCATAAAAATTTAGGTATATATGCAACTACAATATGCTATCACAAATCAATGCGCACACTTTACTTCTAGAGTAATGCTAGGACCCTAAGCCTGATTTATCAAGCTGATAAACTAAGTATCATGGCAAACTTTTATTGAATGTTGAGTAATGGTCACTTGTTTAAAGGCCAAGAGGCAATCCATCAAACCAAGTAGCATATCAATTTGATCTCCTAGTCTCAGTATACCTTGCACCACACAGCAATTTATCATCTTTGTATGAAGCATAATATTTTGAAATCATAAAGGATATCTACTTGTATGATTAAACCAACCTCACTCCTGGCCATGTCATGAGCTTCAAATAATTTTTTCAGCATTTGTATAGCAAGCTCCTCAATACATGATGAACCATCAGAGTAGCAAAATTTCTTTTGATTTCCCGGTTGCACTGACTCTAGTAGAAGAAAAGCAAGTTGCAAAAAGCTTGGCACCATATGCTCCCGCCCACAGTTAGTCTCGTTTACCTTGATGACATGGGTAAATTGTGTCATGTATCCATGAAAAAATAATAAGCACTGTGGCCACTATAAACTGAGTCAAGACATAACAAGAGGAGAAGAAATTACTGCTCTGATAACAGCCTTCTCCACTAATTGGAACCCTTGCAAAAATTCCTCTCCCATCTCATGCTGGATCCATTTGCAGTCTCTGAAAAAGAAAGGGTTCAAAATTCAATATTGAGAGAGGAATAGAACTTTCTACAATGAAGAGCAGTACTTCTGCAGCACTCCAAGCAACCACATTGAGTGAACTATGTGGCCCTTGAATATCTTATCAAGAGAATTAGCAATAACTACTTTTATGGGAGATGCAAAAGGCAACCACAGTCACCGCAATTGAAGACAAATACAGCAGATGCACAATGTACAGACATCCCTCTGGCATACTCTAACAGTCTAGCTTCATAACCATATCAGCAAGATTAACATCCTATCTCTAATTTTACCATTGAAAACTAAAGAGTAAAAAAAAAAAGAGGATACAAAATCTAACTAGAATTTCCAGTCATGTTTGGAGCCATTAATCTAATTTTAGATGCTTATATATGGTGTTGTCATTGCTTGAAAGCAACTACAATTGCCGCAAGTGAAGAAGACAAATACAGTGGGCGCACATTGTACAGGCATCCCTCAAGCAGCCTCTAATGGTTTAGCTTCATAATTAAATCAAGATTAACATCCCATCTCTAATTTAACATTGAAAATTAAAGAGTAAAGAGAAATAGAATGCATAGAACTTATTAGATCTTCCACTCATGTTTAGAGCCATTAATCTCATTCGAGATACTTATATATGTTGTCATTGCTAGACAATGCATTCAAGGACCAGAAAGTCTAGATGTCTCTGGCCGATGCTTTCGCAACATGTAACCCTGTGCAACAGAATCTAGACAGCTGCAAAAGTTTAGCTAGGACATACACTGCGAATTTGTAATCCCCATATGAAGTGAGAATAGCCTTTTTAAGGATCTCCAGAGCACTATCACTGAACCTCTTGATTCTAGCCAGGGATAGCATGACAGCCACAGCAAAATGATTAAGAGCCTGACTATCAGATTTAATCAGCCCCATAACCTCTTTCCCAGGAGAAAAATCCTGCTTCACAGCAAAATTCATGTGAAGCAACACAGTCCCTTCGACTTGCTTAAAAATCGAAGCCCCCTTCTTCGACTCCATTTCCAACTCGAAAAAAGCCACCAACCTTTCAACCACCTCCCTTTTGCAGAACCCTTTTGAAGCCAAAACCAACAAGTGATAGACCAGTGAGGGCAGATCCTGCAAGTCCAAGTCCCCCATTCCTTCGAACACCTTCTCCAAAATCTCCCTCTCTCTCCCCTTATCCAGAAAGACAAACTCCCTGACTAGCGAAACCAATTTCAACAACAACCCTTTCGACCAAACAGAATCCACTACTTGATCAATCACGGAGTTCACAAAATCACCCCCTCGCTTGACTTCATTCGAATTGCGAATGAGGTCGATGCACCTAGGCAAGAGATCGAGCAGCTGTGCATCGTCCAACGTGACCAATTTCGGAAAACTGGAGAGGATCGACTCCACCACGGACTGGACGTCGCTGATCTCTAACACATTGTGGAGGGTGCTGAAGAAATGGATGGTCTTGAGCGAGTTCGCGTCGTGGGGGAATCGGCGAGAAACGAACAGGTCGATGTAGGAGAGGAGCAGCGAGGAGAGGAGAGGGGAGGGAGTAGGGCTTTCCGAGGAGAGGGAGATGAGGGAGAGGAGGGAGAGCGTGTAGTCGGAGACGGCGAGCGAGGGGTTCGGGGAGTCGGCGGCGCGTGAATTCGAGGTGAGAGACGACGGTCGAGTGGAAGCTCGGGGAAGAGAGCTGCGGGGGGAGAAGAGAGGAGGAGACGGAGGAGGTTTGCTAGAGGCGGTGGAGGTTCTGCGCGATGCTGATTATGTCGGTGTCCGTCAACGGCGGCGGCGGCGGTAGCCATCAGAGCCGCGGCTGCTCCTTCTGAGGTCTTGTCTTGTCTGTGCTGCGAATGGGAGGGAGGCAAGTCGTCAGCCTGAGAGGCTGTTTTAGGCGGGAAAGTGGAGCGGGAGGCAATCCCATTTATTAAGGGTAAAAAAAAATTAATCTTATACAGTAGTTTATTACGACACTTGTTAAATAGATTTTATTTTTAGACCAAAAAAATTAGATTATTGCATAAAAAAATTATAATTTTTTTTGGTCTGTTTGTAATAATCCAATCATAAGTCATTAATTGCGTATAATACGAATAAACTGTAAATTTTATTTAATCGATTTATTGGGGTACTCATTAATGAAATCATTTAAATAAATATATAAATCACATATCTTTGGGAAAATTTTCACTTTTTTCCCCTATATTTCTAAGATTTACGAAAGACCTCACGGTTCAGAAAATGGTTCAATTCTTTTCAAAGTGGTTTAACATTCGAAAATTGGCATAAATGTACGTCACGTTATCCTCGTGCGTGATTTATTTCTCATGAAATATAGGTCAAATTAGTCATTGAAAGGTTTATAAATGGGAGGATGGCGACAAGAAAACAGCCCGAAATATATTTTTAGATGACTTTTCGCTTGATTTTTAAACATTTGAAACTTTTGGCAAGTTTGTTGCAATTTTGATGCATGAAGTCATTTGTGTCTTTGCTTGACACTCCCACGGAGAAATTATTCAATTGCATCCACAAAAAGTTGTAATTAAATTATTGTTACATACTAAATAGAGGTGACATTGGAGTAGACTTGAATGAGGTCAGGCACATGATGAAGCTGAACTCACAAAAGAGGGGTTAGGGACAAACGATAAATATTTGGGATAAAAAAAATTTCACGCAAGATCCTTGTCCAAATTGAGTCATCCTCTATTATGTAAGGTAGTTTCCAAGTTCGAAAAATTTTAAAAATAAAAAATTAATTCTGACGAGTAAGTTCTAGGTTTCATTCTAGATAAAATATGAAATTACTCAATCTCACTCTATTAGGCACAGGACTTGAACGAGTTTAGCAAGCCATCTGGTCCTAGTAGCCTCCGAATAACCACCCTAATTTCCTTGGACAGCTTTCTTACCCCGTCGCATATGTTTTGTCCTCAGCTCCTCCGCCCTTGTGAATGTTCCATCACCATTTATTTAGTTTACTACCCAAAAAAAAAGCAAGTCATTTGATCGAGGTTTACTATATTAATTTAATTTTTTCTTTCGCTATTTATCCTTTTCACATTGATTTACTTCCCGATGACGCGGGTACCCCCAATGAACTTCGAACGACCTCCACCTTCTTCAAAATTGGCTCTACACGCCGAAAACGAAGAATGCCTCTCGGATGATTCGGCGACTAACGGTTCAAAAAAGAGGAGGGAGAATATTTAGGCAGGAAGATTTCTATATTTTGGAGAAGATGAGAGAATTATGATAGATTTCTTTGATTTGTGCTCTCATCTTTCTATTCATAGTTGTCAATCTCCGAGCCACGACTTTTGGCTTGCCATGAGGCATAACAAATACATAATTAGGGACTGTAAATATTTTATCTCTCGTATGTAGTTGGCACATAAGAAATAAGTCGTTATCCTACCATTCTAGCTTTGTCTCGATAATATTCAGGCTTTCAACTTTGATTTTTTTTTTTCGGGATTATTATGTAAATGATTCATAAACTTTTAATTTGTCTAATATATTATTTGAACTTTAACCCGATGTGTAGTTTGTTCGATACAATTCTTAAACTTTAAATACATGATTAATTTAATTTATCAATTAGATAATCCAAGAACTATATTGAATCTAGAGATATAATAATCCCAAGATTAGATTAAATATATACTAAAAGTTTAAGGGTTATATTGAACAAATCAAAAGTTTATAGACCATATTACATATTGAGATAAAATTCATGGATTATTTGTATCATTCCCTATTTTCTTTGGAAAGAATTTTGTAGAATTTGTTTTCGATGAACCTTTGATAACTTTCTAGACCCAAAGATTATTCCGAATGTCTTCTAGGACTTCATTGTTGGCCGGACACAGACACGCCTTTTGATTATTATTGGTTCTTGATTATTATTGGTTCTTGGGCCATCTAAAGTGGTTGGTATATCATCCATTTAGTGAATTTATGTTTGTACCACAATAGTTGACCAATATCCTTGTAATACAAAGCATCTTTTCTTGGACCCCTAATATAACTCAAATCAAACTATAGCATGCATATTCGCCGGCTTTGACCAACACCTCTATAAAAAGTGCATGAAATTTCAATATGAATATGATCCCAACCCCACATTGATAATCAACTTAATTATTTTGGTCAACTTTGACTAACTTTGTCAACTTGGACCGGCCATGTGCTTACTTCAATGTAAGTCACACTATACTCTTACAGGTTGAACAATTCGCCATTTGAATTAGCTGACAAATTAACTGCCGGCAGGTTTGATGGGAGGTAATATTGGAAAACTACTCCTGAAAATATATATATCGTTTTTTGACGAAAGTGAAACTCCCGCAACCTTAGACATTTGTCATTGGTTAAACATATGCATATGCCCTTTTCTTCATGAAAACGAGAGTCATGCTCTAGTCATATCATATCAATCATTATTTCATACCATAAAAATGATATTAAGTTTCAAAATGATGTGGTGAAGCTGGTGTGAATATGTTGTCGGTTCTTTCGAGTGCTCCGCGTTAATAAATACCAAATCTTAATAAACCGAAAAAAATGAAAAAGATAGATTAATATCACAAAAAACTTCAAGCTGGTACATATGTGACAAATTTACCACCACTAAAAACCCAAAACTTATACATTTAATTAGTTTCCATTAATTTTTGTTAATTTGCCAAGTTGGATGACACATCATATTTGAGAGTTGTACTAATTGGAGGTTTTACTCTCCGTTTGTTACAAGTGTATTAGTTTTGTGATTTTTTATGATATTAATCAAATTTAATTATATTTTCATAGATATATTATTTTGAGTTTTTTGGTTGCCATAAAATTAATTTTGAGTAAATTTGTTACATATGTATCGGTTTGGGTTTTTTATGTATACCAGTTTGGGATTTTTTGTCGTTAAAAAATTAGTTTGGATAAATTTGCCATAGGTATACCAATTTAGGAGTTTTTCGTGGTCAAAAAATTAGTTTGGGGTAAATTTATCATGTATGTATAAATTTGAGGTTTTTTGTAGTATTAAATAAAGCGGGGTTCCCTGGGTCATCAAAAAATTTAAAAAAAAAATATGTTAAAGGAAGGGTTATTCCAAATTAGATCTTTAACATTAACCATCCCAAATTTCATTGCTTTTTTGCCAAAATAAAAGAAAATATTTCAATTTTAGGAAAACTTTCGAGAATTAGGATATGTAACGATTCATATGTGGTTGAAGATTGGAGTTAGTGTTGAGGAACATGTAATCGTCGAAATTTGAACAAAGAGGAAAAGCTAATTTAGGGCGCAAATGATAATATTTCTAACTAGAAATTGATTTTTGGAAAATAAATAGATTTTTTAATTTTTATTTCCTAAATGAGTTTTTGAGTAAAAAAACACGTTTGATAACGACAAAAAATTTCTATTATTGGAATAGAAATTCATTTGATAATCAATAAAATTTCATTTTCCTGAATGGTGACGGCAACCGGTGGCGGGCGAGGGTGGTGGTGGTGGTAGTAGCGGACGGCAAGAAACTTCTTCGGGTGAGAGGTAAGAAAAAGATAAATAATTTATGATTTCTATTCTAGAAATAGAAAAGTAAAAATTTTGTTTTTGATTTCTATTTCAAACCTATTTCTAGAATAGAAATCTGTTTCAGAAATAGAAAAATGAAATTATTTTACCAAACGGATTTCTATTCCAGAAAACAAGTCTGAAATATAAATTTGTTCCAGAAATAAAAACAGAATGATTATCATGCGTAGCCTTAATATCCATCCAAAGGTCAATCTCCCATTCTTTTTCATGGTCAGAAAAATTATTTTGTCGATTTGACATACATTTTGTAGTCAAAATGAAAATGTGTCGTGAAAAATAAAATCTCGCGAAAATAGGGGCCTTAAAAGGGACAAGCTTGCCGAAGGCCGATGACTCGAGCTCACTAAGCGGGCAAAACCTAGTAAGGCTCGAGCTCATCAGCCTTGACCTCACGCAAATCTCGAGAGGTGGAGTCTTGCTTGAGGTTTGGCTCATTGAAATTAGATGAGCTCGAGCCTTGCTAGCTTGTGACAAGACTCGAGCTCATTGGTCATTGCTATAGGCGAGAGGTCGGTTGAAGAAGAAAGAAAGAGAAAAAGAAAAGAAAGAATAGAATAAAGTAAAAAATTAAAAAATTTTTTTTTTTAAATAATAATATTAGAAGGAATGCATGGAGGAAAAAATAAATTAGAATTTTCAAACCAAATGACAAAAAATATTTTTAATTTATTTTCAAATTTCAAGTAAACACGAAAAATATTATTTTTTTCCTAGAAAATGACTTCCTAAAAAACATTTTTGAAGAAAAATAGAGGCTCAAATTTTTTTTAGAAATTAAAAAATTATCCACTAAATTGATATTGCATGAAAGTGTTTTAGCAATACAATTTAAAAAACAAAAAACAAACATTCCTATATTTGGTTTAGTGGATTGGGTTGCGTCGAGTATAGGTTGAGTATATGTCAAGTCAAGTATGGATCAAAAAATTTATATTATGATAAATAGGTCATAAATGGGTAAATTTGAATTAGACTATTATTTTTTTCATATAAAATAAATTTTTGAAAAAAAAATTTGAAGAAAAAAACAGAGGCTCCATATATTTTTTTTAAATTATAGAAATTGTCCACTAAATTTGTTTTGCGTGAAAGTGTTTTAGCAATACAATTTAAAAAAAAAAATAAAAACAAATTTTCCTAGATTTAGTTAAATGGGTTGGGTTGGGTCGGGTCGGGTAGGGTAAAGGTTAAATATAGGTTGAGTCGTGTTTGGATCAAAAATTTTATATTATGATAGATGGGTCATAAACATGTTAAATTGGTAAATTTGGATTGGAGTATTTATAATCCAATTCACCCATTTAACATATCTATAATTCATTTACCATTCAAAGATCCTAAATTTTACCATGAAAGACCCTCAACTTTCTCTAACGTGACCCTAGTGCTTCCAACTCTTTTCGTTCCATGAATGCCCCAGACTTATATCAGCAACAACACACAAAAAGAAGCAATTTTTATGTCCAAGATGGCCGTTTAAAATTCAAAGGAACTGCTTGTGTGGACAAAACGGGCAAATGGAGTTGGATGTGGATTTATCATTAATAGGCGACGAATGGCTGGAGGGTACTTCTGTTGCATTTGTACAAAAGTGAAATTTTTTTAGTCACGCGTAAAAGTATAGTCATAATTTAAAGATTTTGAAGGAAAAAAAAAGTTATAGGACATTAATGTCATCGTATACATATTTAAGGATTTTGGTAACATGAGGAGAGAACGTTTTGGCGCGAGTCATTGTTGGAGGAATCATCTGGTTTGTCCCCAATCAAACTATCACCATTTTGATTCGACTTTTCCCCCGCCTCGCATTTTCGGGGGCATTTCCAGTGCTCGTTCCAATGCCGGAGACCGTTCAATTTCCCATGACCGTACAATAACCTGCCCCCCTTTCAATTCCAACCGGGATTCAATCTCTGTTTTTCCCCCATCTCAAAGTTTCAGCGAGAGAGAGAGAGAGAGAGAGAGAGAGAGAGAGAGAGAGAGAATGGGGAGTTTGGGAGCGATTCTGAAGCACCCGGGGGATTTCTACCCGCTGATGAAGCTGAAGATGGTGGCAAGCAATGCCGAGAAGCAGATCCCTCCGCAGCCTCACTGGGCATTCTGCTACTCCATGCTCCACAAGGTCTCCCGGAGCTTCGCTCTCGTCATCCAACAGCTTGGCACCAAGCTTCGCGTTGCGGTGAGCGCCAGTTTTTGATCTCCACGTTCTTGTGATGGGTCCGTGTCTGCTTTTTCTTTCTTTCGCTTTTGAGAAATTTGGACGAAATTATGGTTAGTTCGTGGGAATACGTCGATGATACGTGAACAGGATTGGGGATCAGGGGATTGAGCTTTCTGCTGTATTGGGTTTATTTTGGACGAGCGTTTTTGTGCTTTCGTTGATGCGTAATCGCATAATATATCCGTTTGTGGTGTTGGAGCAATGCCGTGATGAATTTTGGATGCTTTGACTCTGCATTTTGCTGCTAAACGCGAACGAAGTTGTTTTCTGTTTCTCTTTTTACCTGTTGGGGCCAAGAGAAATTTTTCTATGGCTCAGCGACCAGTACATGGGCGATCAGGGAATGTGAGGAAAATTTGTCATATCATGAAGGGAGGAGAAATATGAGAGAATTAGGAAAAAAAATTGCTGGTTCTAGACTACCTGCCGAAGAACAGCCAGCACAACGGCTTAGTTAATGTCAATGATCGATAAATATTCTGCAAAAATGAATTCAGGTACATCTCTCTGTATGTCGTGGCTTGAGTGGGGTGCCCCCTACTTATCGAAAGGCCCCAAAACAGTTTAATGAGGCATTCTAGTAGAGGGTCAATGCATGATGTTGATGCAAGACAACGAAGCTAAAAGGAGTATTCCAAGCTTACACTTTTCTCTCCTTATCAGCTTGAGCCCAAGGTTCCATGATTTTGGCATTTAGTTGATGGGAGGAGGTTCCTCGAGTCCTTCCTCCTCCAAAGGTTTTGCTGTTTTAGTATTATTGTTTCTGCATTCCTAGGAAAATAAAATATCGTTTTCTTTCTCTTCTTCTTCCTCAAGAGAGATTCTGGAGGGAGGATATATCATGTGCTGATGTTTGGAATGTTTCTTGGCTTTACTGGCTTTACTAATACTGTTTGATAACATGCACGTGCCACATGTGGCCCCAGGAGATCCAACAATTCTGATGAACTGGATACAATAACGATTTAGTTATAGAAGATGACACATGTATCAGTGAAGCAGCTCCAGGAACTGATTTTCGTCTATTCCTAGAAATCAGAATATCAGATGTGGAAGTACTTACTATTATCTAACCAATTTTAAGTTGTCATTGGGAGCTAGTTACTTGATCTTAGACAACGGTTTAAAAGGAACTAGGCTACTAGTAGCCATCATGACATGAATCACATCTAAGAATGATCTTGACAGGAATGTCATAATACTAGTGTTGATGTCAGTGCTGTCGTCATCCACAGATTCATGTGGTTATTCTTGATTTCTTTAGATACTTTCTCCTACCGACTTCTGTTGTCTGCTAATCCTAATGCAAAACTGTAAACTGTTAGATTAGTTAATGCAAATGCTACTAGTAGCCAATGCAGATTCTAATGGAATTATTAGATTAGTTTCTTGCAATGTGTTTTATCTCTTCAACTTTTCTTTCACATTTTTTTTGCAGGTGTGCATATTCTATTTGGTCCTGTGAGCACTTGATACAGTTGGTTTGTCCCATAACTCTGTATTTATTCTCTTTGTCTTGCATTTGCAAGATATTATGTTGGTTATTAAATATAGTGCGTCTGTCCTAAATTACTATCATTCCATTTTGGGGACAGTAAACCTTAGTGGTCGTTTGTCAAATTGATTTCAAATTTATCTATTTGGTTGGCAGCTCTCCTTTTTCCTTTAAACTTTTGCATAGCAGGAAAAGGAAGTGTAGCTTTTGAGGCTACATTTCCTTGTCCGTGTGTTTTGAAGGGCGAAAACCTGTGCCTCCGTAAATCTCGATAGTTTCGTGTATTCTTTTAGCTATGGGAACTTGCAACACTTATCTTTAGCACCTTTGGTTGGCTAATATGAGCCAGCTGTCTTTTTTCCGTCAAAGACTAGCCATAGCATGAAAGCATTTGGAGTTTTCTTTTTATGCTGATAACATTCGTGCAAATATTATTGTGTAAGTTAGAGCAAGTTCTTCACATCTAGACTTCATTTTTTTTTTTTTTGGTAAGGTGAGTAGTATAAATTTCCAACCAAACAAATGTACAAGAGAGGGAAACCCGACACCAACAGGCATTCAAAGGGACAACATGTCACTTGAGTGAAGGGGTACCAAGTTTACAAGAAGGAGAATATACAACAAAAGAGAGCAGAACAAGAGACCGAACTTAGGCGGCCACATCCCGATCCAGACACGGATTTACACCAAAAATTCTAGGATCAATCCCCTAACTACGTTGGATTCTCTATTGCTCGTGTCACGCCCCAAACCCCGAGCACGCGACAACCCCTTCTCTTGGTCGATAGAAAGCGACATCTTAGGACTCGTTGACGACCATGCATTTTTAATCTTTCGTTATGCGCAAGTGGAAGACAAACCATCCCCAGTCCAACAAACAATCAATCAATCAGGGATAGAGGGATGAACAACAAGAACAACCATCATTACTCATTTATACAATATACTAAATTAACCAATGAAGAATCGTTTCTCAATACACGCCTGACAAAAAGAGCTGATCCAGCCTCTAAGCCAAACCAAAAAGGAACTAGGCTAGACTAATCTAGTTGTACACAATGAACCCTCGGGTTCAGCACCACGGTCACTCGAATCCATCGGACTCGAGTCCATCAGGTCGATCACTGGTCGAGCAAGGACAAGATTCTCCACTGCGGGTGCACCTTTTCTAAAGGCCTGAAAATGGTTAACCACAACGGGTTGAGATAAAATCTCAGCGAGTTCTTCCCCTAAGCCCCGGTTAGTACACCAACTCAACTTGGGGTATCTCTCCATAACCATTCCTCACTCAACCCAACAACAAACAACCAGCAACCCACAAGCAAACAACAGATAGGGGCAACCAATAAACAATTAATTGGTTCGCATGCAACCTTACCCGGCATGCCATACCTTGCACATAAAACCTCATACAATACAAGCAATTCAACCAACAATCAAAAGTCGATTCGCATGCAACCTTACTCGGTATGCCATACCTTGCACGTTATAAATCAGCATAATACACGCAATGCACATGGCTGTTAGATGATGTAATTCATCAATCACATGTGACTCACGTCACAAGCGATCTCATCTAGCCATTGTCACACCCTACACGTTATAAAATCATGCGTGCGTGCCATAAATCATGATGTGATCACTTCATGCATAACGGAACCAATGATACCATATTTCTTATGCACTCTTGCATCTACACGTGTTCCGATTCTTACTGCCCCTCGGGTTATAACCGAACTCCTGCCGATGTCTACTAGCATAGCCAGGCATTGCCCTCTCCCATGAGGCACGGCAATGTCAAGGGACCCCCGCCCAAGACGGCATTCCCGAAGGAGCATGGGCTTGGCCTTTACTGCGACTCCGCATCTAGCTCACAATTGAGATGCCACGGTGCTACGGCACCCTTCATCTGCAGAGACGTAACCTCGCCGGGTTTCTGTTAAATCGGACTATCACCCTCCGGACTTCAGCCGGGGCAGTGGGTTCAACTTAGTGATCACGCAAGCATACCATCACAACCGGTTTATTATATTTGAATATTAGCCAATGTACATATGCTTGCATATAAAACCTCAAATCCTTTCTCATAAAAGCAATCAATTTTCAGTGTTCCTCGGACAAACCATTTTTCCCACTTTTCTCATAAAATGGTCCATTTTCAATGTCCCTCGGACAAATCACTTTCTTTCTCATAAAGGCGGTCCATTTTTGGTGTCCTTCAGACAAATCATTTTCTTTCTTTTGTGAAAATCACACGATTCAAGTGGATGCTTATGCAATGCCACATCAAATTCACTTCATATGATTAAGACACATAAAATTATGCACAATTTCACTTCCGGATGAACAATGCTGTGAACAATAATCATGAATAGTAATCAATGAACAATAATTTTTGAAATTCAATTAATAATAAATTAAATTCAGAAATTAAACAAAACATTGATTAAACACAATTAATCAATCAATTAAGCTAAACATGCTTAATTATCACATAAACCACACTTAATCAATATTTAAGCAAGATTAAGCTAATCTAATCTTAACCACCTATTTTAGAGCTAATAAAATTTAATTAAACACCTTAATCAACCCTTAGCACTAATTAACCCAACCCTAAGCAAGTTTAGGCACTAAATAGGGATTAGGGGCTAAACTCATCCTTTAAGCGGGCCGACGACACGGGCGCGGCGACGGCGACGAACCTGACACCCGGGCACTCACGACGATCCAAGGTGGTCCCGAGGCTGGAACAATAGCAGCAACCTCTGGTTCTCCCTAAACTTTTGAAAAACTACACTTTGTTTAGAGAGGAAAGACCGGAGGAAAACGGGCTGCCCGGAGCTCCGGCGAGTTGGTGGCTAGTGGCTGGTGGTTCCGGGGGATCAAAGGGGAGGTGTGTGTGGCTGGTGTGGGTAGTGGGTAGGCCAAAAATGGAGAGAAATGGAAGAAAAATTGAAGCTGCACAAGATGCACTGCACAGTGATGAACGGAGGACCGCTGACTTTAGGCCGCTATACGAGACCGCCGGCGACTAGTTTTGGCGATCGGTTGACATGGATGGTATGCATTTCCTGTGCTGATCAAATTGATAGGTGGCTCGGCCTGAGATTCCACTGGGAAGGCAACGAACAACTCCAATTTCGGTGAGAGGTCCAAAGCAGAAACTACAGAAAATGCAAGGAGAAACAAGGGGAAGCAAGGGGAAGAGGGTTGCAATTTTCTGGGCTAAAGAGGGGAGAGAGAGAGTGAAGTGAGGGCTTCTAGAAGACCCCTTCAATGCCATTAAATGCCTTCTACACTTCCTCAAGCAAGTGACATCATCTTCTCTCTCTTCCTTTGACTTTTCTTCAAAATATCCAAGGGTATTTTGGTCATTTCCACCTTGCACATTTCCCAATGTGCCCTTGGGCTGAAAATGAAGGGCGGGCCTAGGAAATGGGCTAGAAATGAATAGGAACGGGTTTGGGAATTTGTTGGGCTCGAAACGACTCAAGTTTAGACACCGGACTAGAAGGGTAAAAGGCTCGGTTTGGTCTAACGGGCTCACTCGCTTGCCACGGGCCTTCCATGGCGGCTGTCCCACCTTGGGCGTGAGGCCCACATTGTTCTTGCTCAGCCCATGTCCTCGTAGGCTCGTTTCCTCGGTTCGTAAATCCCTTTTCCAAATACTCGGCTCATCTGACACTGTCGACTGTAGAAGAAGCATCGTCCAAAAATCCATCTGTTAGGTGAATTGCAAGTGCACAATATCAACAAGTAATAAAGTGATGAGTGAGTATCGTTCCCACATTGGATTTTTATTTTTTTTTATCCAATTACTTACCGAAAGTGATCAATTCAAAAATTTAGCTAACCAAATCGAAAAACGAGTAAAAAGTAAACTAAACCAATTAAAATACTAAAATATAGAAAAAGTCAAAACTTAAAGAATTAAAAGCTAATTAAAATTGTAAAGTAAAAATAATCTAAAGCAAACTGAAAATTAATAATTATCAAGATCACAAAGTGTTAGAGCATCCAACTTCACTTAATCATTCATAATTAATTTTCTTAACTTTTCATGCAACAAATTAATTTCCAATTGTGTTGGCGAAATTTCCTAAGATGAATTAAAAGCCGACCTCGGTCTAATAATCCCTAATTAGGTATGTTAACCCACACTAACCTTAGGTGAATTTAAACTACCTAAAAGCATTAAGTTCTTGTGGAAATTCCCGGATTCAATCTAAGTAGTCCCAACCTAGATCTACTACCGCAGCCACATAAATAACCTAGTGTACCTTGACCTAGATTTAATTTATGGTTCAATATCACTATTGCGCATGCACACAATCTCCACCCGGTATCATGCATACATCAAAAATCATTCAAAAGTTGGCCAGACTTCTAAAAGCATTAAGATCATGATAAAGAACGACACAATCAAAATAATTCTATTGCATGAAAGTCTTTGAAAATTAATCAATCATGATTAAGATCCATTGTAGCTCTAACAAAAGAAATTTAGAACATAGTAAAAATTAAACTGACAAGAATTAAAGAAAACATAATACTAAATAAAAACAAATTCACCGAATTGAGAAATAAGGAGCTTCAGGTTTGTCTCCTCCTTCTCTCCTTGACACGCCAACTCTACTAAAATAGAAGAACAAAATCTAACTAAGAAAACTCAAATTTTTCTGCAAAGATGGTGGCTCCAAGGATTCTCTCTTTTTTTTGACACAAGAGCAGTTTATATAGCCTCCAAAAATCTGCCCTAAGTTGACTCCTACTAGGATTTGAAAAAGATTCCTCCTTGATTTTCTTCGAACCTTATCTTCAATCATGGTCAAATTATCCAAATATCTGATTTTGGCTGACTTTTTCTTCAAAATGAAATATTCTGAAAGATATTGCAATATTCTTGAAAGATCTAAAAATATTTCATACAAAATAAAATTACGTGAGTAGTAATTAAATTCACCCAAAAATTCCTCAAAATTAACAAATATCAAGTCTAAATTAGCAAGAATACTCTATTAAAAATAGAGTTATCAATTACCCCCAACTTAGAAATTTGCTAGTCCTCGAGCAAACAATAAATAAACTTCATCTCCAATTATCAATATCCATTCATAATTATGTGAAATCACAACTCAAAGGAAAAAATAAATCCCATCAACCCAAAATTAATACATAAGCTATGTCTAACCTTAACCATGCAATCCGTGTGTATGTGTGCCCCTTGACTTTCCAAATCATGTATGCTCAAATAAATCAAGTTGATATGCAACACTCTAAACTCAAGATCCACTAACCAAGTCTCATAGATTTGTTTTTCAATTCTCTCTCCACTATTGAAAACTAATACTCATTCAAAAATCAATAGGTCTTTAAGGCTTATAATGTGGCTTGGCTAAGGGGAGGGTATAAAGGATTTTTAAGTTCAATAAACCCCATAAACATATCAATTCTCAAAGCATTTGAATTAAATAGGATTCAAGACACATCATCCATATGCTTACACTATTATAGTCATGCAATTCACAAACATTCAACACTTTAAAGCTTCCATTATTTCTCTTTCCACACTATACGGCGAAGTTCCTTCCTAAGTCCCTTCCATAGTGCAATGCTAACCCATTGAGTATCCAAAAGGCTCACTCAAGTTGAAAGTTAGCAGTAGGGATCCGTATGAGCTGTACTAGAGTAAATAACTTTCACTTCATAATTTGCACTTTTTTTTTCTTTCTTCTTTTGTTTTTCTTTTTTTTTTTTTTTCTTTTTTTTTTTTTTTTTTTTTTTTTTTTTTTCATGACTATTTCAAGCTTCAAGCAACTTCAGACATATCAAGAATCCATAACTATTAAAGTAGCTTTAAGGATAAACATGCTTTATGGGTATAAGGTAAAGTAATACATTTAGATCAACATTATAAGGTCATCAAAGAAAAATAGGCCAATTAAGCTCAAAAGGGTACTATGAATCAAGTAATAAGGTAGGCTTGAAAGGCTCAAACGATCCAAAGAATGCCTATATCACCTTCTTGATTGAGTATAGCATATTAATTTCAAGAGAATATCAAACAAATTCTAAGACTTAGGTGAGTTCTAAAGAATCACATACTTCCCATTGATCTTTTCTAAGCACACATAACTCAAAAGGCAAGGGATAAGTGCTCAAAATATGGATTGCAAAATCAAGATTAAGACTAACTCATATATCAATAACCAATTGAACAAGATTTATATTCTCCTAAAAATCGCAACAACTCATAACCATGAAAAAGATATCAATCTTGTAGATTACGGTTCAAAATCATTATCTCCTATACAGTTTGCTTCAAAATATTTCAAAAATTTTAAATAAGCGCAAATATTTTCAAGAATGGCAAAAGTTTTAGCACAAAAAATTTCAAAATTTTCGATCCCCTACCCCCAACTTAAAATGAAGCATTGTCCTCAATGCGTAAAAATAAAAAATTAAATACAGGTAATGAGGCAAACAAATTAGAGTAAAGTTCAAAATACTCTCCTGGAAATGTGAAGATGGCAATTGTCCATGTTGAATCATGCTCAGTATAGTAAGCAATGGTTCAGATGTGTGGTTAGAGGTTGCTCGTAGAAAATTTCTTAGCTTCATGATCGCATGGCTGGGCGTCCCCAACCCCTCTTCTGCTTGCCGTGCACACTACTATTCCTGCAAAATAGAAAATTCATCACCACAAAATTTCTTTTTTTTTTTCAATTTTTTTGTTTTTTTAAACAAAATGCAAACCAAACAAATATAAAAAATAGAAGCTTAAAAACTTGGGTTGCCTCCCAAGAAGCGCTTGCTTTGTAGTTTGCAGCCGAACTTTTCTCATGCTTCTAAGTTAGTGGAACCAAGGTGATGAAAGATGTTTAAGCATTGAAACCTCCTCCATAGTAGTGCTTGAGCCTATGACCGTTTACTTTGAAAGTCCCCTCATTATCATTGATAATCTCAACAACTCCAAAAGGAAATACTTTGGTGATGGTGTAAGGACCAGTCCATCTAGACTTCAACTTTCCTGGAAACAAACGAAGACGAGAGTTATATAACAAAACTTTTTCACCCATATGAAACTCCTTTCTTAGGATGTGTCGATCGTGCCATCTCTTCGTTTTCTCTTTGTAAATTCTTGCACTTTCGTATGCATCATTGCGCATCTCTTCCAATTCATCTAACTGAAGCAATCTTTTCTCACCTATTGCCTGCATATCAAAGTTCAGTTTTTGCAAAGCCCAATATGCTTTATGCTCCAACTCAACAGGTAAATGGCATGCTTTACCATACAAAAGTCGAAAAGGTGACATACCAATAGGAGTTTTGAAAGCAGTTCTATAAGCCCATAAAACATCATCAAGTTTCCTTGCCCAATTCTTCCTATTAGTATTCAGCCTTTTCCAAAATTCTTTTTATCTCCCTATTAGATATCTCAGTTTGACCACTAGTTTGGGGATGATAAGAAATAGCTACCTTATGAGTGACTCCATATTTATACAAAAGTGACTCAAATTGTTTATTCATGAAGTGTGTGCCTTGGTCACTTATAATAGCCTTAGGTGTGCCAAATCGAGTAAAGATATACTTTTTCAAGAAATTACAAACAACCCTAGCATCATTAGAGTGCAAAGCCACGGCCTCTACCCATTTAGACACATACTCACAAGCAACCACTATGTAAGTGTTACCGAAAGAAAGTGGAAATGGACCCATGAAGTCAATGCCCCAAATAACAAATAATACACACACCATGATATTGTTTAAGGATATCTCATGTCTTCTAGATATATTTACAGCCCTTTGACATCTATCACAATGAGAAACATAAGCATGTGCATCCTTAAAAAGAGTAGGCCAATAAAATCCACATTGTAGAATTTTAGCAATAGTTTTGGTAGCACCATAATGACCACTGACCTCTCCATTATGGCAATGAAAAAGAATGTTAGGGATTTCTTCCTTAACAACATAACGTCTAATTATTCGGTCAGCAAATACCTTAAACAAGTAGGGATCCTCCCAAAAGTAGTGTCTAACGTTGAAGAGAAACTTTTTCATTTGTTGATAATTCAAGTCAGGGAGAAAGATGCCACTCACCAAATAGTTCACAATATCTGCATACCACGGAGTTTCGATTTTCAAGGAAAATAGTGTTTCATTAGGAAAGTCATCCAAAATCGGTACCTCATTGCAAGGGGCATTTGGCAACCTAGATAGGTGATCGGCCACAAGATTCTCGGTCCCTTTCTTGTCCTTAATCTCTAAATCAAACTCTTGAAGCAACAAGATCCAACGAATTAACCTTGGTTTCGCATCCTTCTTTGCCAACAAATACTTTAAAGCTGCATGATCAGTATAGACAATCACTTTAGAGCCAATCAAATAAGAACGGAATTTATCAAAAGCAAAAACAATTGCTAAAAGCTCCTTCTCAGTAGTGGCATAATTCAATTGGGCTCCATTAAGGGTTCGACTAGCATAATATATGACTGAAAAATTTGATCCTTCCTTTGACCAAGCACTGCTCCAATGGCATAATCACTAGCATCACACATCAACTCAAAAGGCAAACTCCAATCTGGTGGTGTCATTATAGGAGCCGAAATCAGCTTCTCCTTTAATATCTCAAATGCCTGCAAACACTTAGAGTTAAAATCAAACTTAACATCTTTTTCAAGCAATTTTGTGAGTGGTCTTGCAATCTTTGAAAAGTCCTTTATGAATCGCCTATAAAACCCTGCATGTCCTAAAAATCCTCGAAGTAATTTTACAGAAGTAGGAGGTGGTAATTTGGAGATAACTTCAATTTTGGCTTGATCCACCTCAATACCTCTAGCAGATATTTTATGGCCCAACACTATTCCTTCCTGCACCATAAAATGACACTTCTCCCAATTTAGCACAAGGTTAGTCTCTTCGCATCTTTGTAACACCAAAGCTAAATTATGCAAGCATGAATCAAAAGATGTACCAAAAACAGAGAAATCATCCATGAAAATCTCAATATATTTCTCTATCATGTCAGAAAAAATAGCCATCATGCATCGTTGAAAAGTAGCAGGTGCATTACAAAGACCAAAAGGCATCCTTCTATATGCAAATGTACCATAGGGACAAGTAAATGTAGTCTTTTCTTGATCATTAGGTGCAATAGGGATTTGGTTATACCCTGAATATCCATCCAAAAAACAATAATATTCATGTCCTGCAAGTTTTTCTAACAATTGATCAATGAAAGGTAAAGGAAAGTGATCTTTACGAGTAGCATCATTCAATTTTCTATAATCCATGCAAACTCGCCACCTTGTAACTGTCCTAGTTGGAATTAATTCATTCTTTTCATTAGTTAGAACAGTCATACCTCCTTTTTTTGGCACTACTTGCACAGGACTTACCCAATCACTATCGAAATTGGATAGATAATACCTTGCATCAAGTAACTTAATTACTTCAGCCTTTCACAACTTCTTGCATTTTCGGATTGAGCCTCCTTTGTGGTTGGATGATTGGTTTGTATTGCTCCTTCATCAGAATTTTGTGCATGCAAATTGAAGGGCTTATTCCTTTATATTTGCAATGGTCCATCCAATTGCACTCTTATGCTCTCTAAGCACTCTAAGTAACTTCTCCTCCATCCCCTGCATGCGAACTGACTTTTGATTGTTGGTTGTCAAAGAAGAAGAAATAATCATCCTCCATTGGTTAATCTAGTAAATTGTGTAAATGAGTAGTGATGGTTATCATTGTTGGATAAGAAACATTAGAATTTTGTGCATGCAAATTGAAGGGCTTATTCCTTTTATATCTGCAATGGTCCATCCAATTGCACCATCAAAGAAGAAGAAATAATCACTGGATAAGAAACACTATCAAGAAAAGCATATTTTAAATAAGAATGTAAAGGTTTAAGCTCAAGAGTTGGTGGTTCTTCAATGGAAGGCTTGGGCTTCTTTGCACTTGACTCCAATTCTTCAAATTTTTGTGATTTCCATCTCGGACATAGTGGACTTGCTTCTAAAAACTCAACGGCCTCTCTAATTTCTTCATGCTCAGTTTCTTTCTCTTTTGGCTGAACCAAACATGCCTCTATAGGATCTTGAGTTGTGGTCAATTCAAGCACGGTCTTTACTTCATTATCTATGGTATCTATCTTCAAGCAATCACTTGGTCCCTCGGGATTTTTCATGGCTTTGAGGACATTGAAACTGACTTGATCTTCTCCCACTCTAAGGATCAATTTTCCTTGTACATCAATGAGAGCTCTTCCCGTGGTTAGGAATGGTCGGCCTAAAATAATAGAAACTTCATAATCCTCCTCCATCTCTAGCATGACAAAATCTGCTAGGAAGATAAATTTATCAACTTTTATTAAAACATCCTCCACCATGCCTCTTGGATATTTGATAGATCTATCCGCCAATTGTAAAGACACGGTGGTCGCTTTTACTTCTCCTACACCTAGTTTCACAAACACCGAATAAGGCATTAGATTTATACTAGCACCAAGATCACATAAAGCTTTATTAAAGTAAGCATCACCAATATTGCATGGAATAGTAAAACTCCCTGGATCTTTTAATTTTGGTGGTAGCTTATTTTGAAGGATGGCCGAACATTCCTCATTCAACTTCACAGTCTCATACTCCTCTAACTTCCTTTTGTTAGCTAGGATCTCCTTCAAAAACTTGGCATAGCTTGGCATTTGAGCTAGAGCATCTACAAAAGGAATATTAATGTGCAACTGTTTAAGATAATCAAAAAATTTTGAAAATTGCTTATCTTGCTTGTGTTTGGCTAGCCTCTCTGGAAAAGGAATAGGTGGAACATATGGCATTGGAGATGGCTTGCTCTTTTGTGGCTCATCCTTTTGTTTGATCTCGGTGGAAGATTTGTCCTTGTTCTCTTCTTCTACATCCTCATCTTGATCTTGCTTTCCAACTTTTTTTCCACTTCTCAACGTAATTACCTTTGCATTCTCTATGGGGTTCCTCTCGGTATCACTTGGCAAGGCACCACTTTGTCTCTCATTAATTCTCTGAGCTAATTGCCCCACTTGCTTCTCTATGTTTCGAATTGATGCTTCTTGATTGTGGAGTCTTACATCGGTACTTCTCATGAAATCTTGAGTGGTTTGAGCTTGTTTTTCTGCAACTTGAGCTTGCCTTTCCATAGTTTGGGCTAGCTTGGCAACCAAATCCTCCAAGTTGGAATTATGCTTCTCCATGGATGGTGGTGGTGCTCTCGGTCCTTGTTGATTTTGACCTCCCCAAGATAGATTAGGGTGATTCCTCCATCCTGGGTTGTAAGTGTTGGAGTAAGGATTGTTTTGAGGGCCCCCGTTAAAATTTGAAACAAAGTTAGCATGTTCGAAGAACTAGCATAAGGGTTACCTACTTGACAATCGGTGCTAATATGATTTCCACCACAAAATTCACAAGATACTCCTTGAGTTTTTAAAGAAGCAATCATATTGCTTAATGCATCAAGTTTTGCATTCAAAGTTCTATTGGTGTCAACTTCATGAACTCCACTTGGCTTTCGGGCTTGGTATCTCTCAGTTGGCCATTGGTAGCTATTGCTTGCCATCTCCTCAAGTAGATGAAAAGCTTCTTCGGGTGACTTGTTTTGCAAAGTGCCTCCAGCTGCCGCATCTAGACTAGCACGAACGGTAGGATGTGCTCCGTTATAGAATGTATGTACTTGCATCCAAATTGGCAATCCATGGTGCGGGCATCTCCTTAGCAGCTCCTTAAACCTCTCCCCTGCTTCATAAAAGGGCTCATCATCCATATGCATAAATTTAGTAATATCATTACGCATTTTGGCAGATTTTGCAAGAGGAAAATATTTACTTAGGAATTTTTGAGCCAAGTCTTCCCAAGTAGTGATAGAGCTTGCAGGAAGAGAAGTCAACCAAGTCTTAGCTTTATCACGAAGAGAAAATGGGAACAATCTTAATTTAAGAGCATCATCAGTAACGCCATTAAATTTAATAGTATCACAAATTTCAAGGAATGCTTCTAAGTGTAGATTTGGATCATCATTAGGAGATCCACTGAATTGCCCTGCATTTTGAAGCATTTGAATTAAGGATGGCTTGATCTCAAAATTGTTGGCTTGCACTGTCGGCCTCCTTATACTTGATTGTGCTCCTTGAATTGTTGGTGTAGCATAATCTTTCAAAGTCCTCCTTGGAGGTGCGACTTCTTGATTTTCAGCCATTGCAATGTGAATTGCTTGTGATTGTTCTCTTCTTCTCCTATGAAAGGTTCTTTCAATCTCAGGATCAAACTGTTCAAGGTCTCCTTGTTGGCTTCGGGTTATGCGATGCTCCTCCACCTTTTAGTGAGTTTGGCCTGCAAAAGAAATAAATTAAAAATAATATAAAGGCTAGTCTAAACTAAGAATTGCTCGATATCAATAGTAATTGGAAAATTGTCAAAACAATCCCGGCAACGGCGCCAAAAACTTGTTAGGTGAATTGCAAGTGCACAATATCAACAAGTAATAAAGTGATGAGTGAGTATCATTCCCACAAGGATTTTTTTTTTTTTTTATCCAATTACTTACTGAAAGTGATCAATTCAAAAATTTAGCTAACCAAATCGAAAAGATGAGTAAAAAGTAAACTAAACCAATTAAAATACTAAAATATAGAAAAAGTCAAAACTTAAAGAATTAAAAGCTAATTAAAATTGTAAAGTAAAAATAATCTAAAGCAAACTGAAAATTAATAATTATCAAGATCACAAAGTGTTAGAGCATCCAACTTCACTTAATCATTCATAATTAATTTTCTTAACTTTTCATGCAACAAATTAATTTCCAATTGTGTTGGCGAAATTTCCCTAAGATGAATTAAAAGCCGACCTCGGTCTAATAATCCCTAATTAGGTATGTTAACCCACACTAACCTTAGGTGAATTTAAACTACCTAAAAGCATTAAGTTCTTGTGGAAATTCCCGGATTCAATCTAAGTAGTCCCAACCTAGATCTACTACCGCAGCCACATAAATAACCTAGTGTACCTTGACCTAGATTTAATTTATGGTTCAATATCACTATTGCGCATGCACACAATCTCCACCCAGTATCATGCATACATTAAAAATCATTCAAAAGTTGGCTAGACTTCTAAAAGCATTAAGATCATGATAAAGAACGACATAATCAAAATAATTCAATTGCATGAAAGTCTTTGAAAATCAATTAATCATAATTAAGATCCATTGTAGCTCTAACAAAAGAAATTTAGAACATAGTAAAAATTAAACTAACAAGAATTAAAGAAAACATAATACTAAATAAAAACAAATTCACCGAATTGAGAAATAAGGAGCTTCAGGTTTGTCTCCTCCTTCTCTCCTTGACACGCCAACTCTACTAAAATAGAAGAACAAAATCTAACTAAGAAAACTCAAATTTTTTTGCAAAGATGGTGGCTCCAAGGATTCTCTCTTCTTTTGCGACACAAGAACAGTTTATATAGCCTCCAAAAATCTGCCCTAAGTTGACTCCTATTAGGATTTGGAAAAGATTCCTCCTTGATTTTCTTTGAACCTTATCTTCAATCATGGTCAAATTCTCCAAATATCTGATTTGGGCTGCCTTTTTCTTCAAGATGAAATATTCTGAAAGATATTGCAATATTTTGGAAGATCTGAAAATATTTCATACAAAATAAAATTACGTGAGTAGCAATTAAATTCACCCAAAAATTCCTCAAAATTTAGCAAATATCAAGTCTAAATAAGCAAGAATACTCTATTAAAAATAGAGTTATCAGATGCATTAAAAAGTTGAAAATTTTGAAAGGTTTCCATGACGTGAAGGGGCCATGATTCTTACTAGCATTGGTGTGTGATTCGAGATACCGGGAGCTAGACAAGAGGCTTCCGAAAAAGAGAACTCCAAACACCATTTATTGTTGACCAAGACACGGTCAATTTTCCTTTGCTTCCTATGGTCACCAGAGGAGGAAGACCAAGTATACTGGAAGCCCACATACCGGAAATCATCCAAGTTCAACTTGAACTAGGCAATCCTTGAATTCATCAAAGGATGGAATCCAAATGTCCGGACTTCCCAAGTGATCAAAGGGATCCCGAATAGCATTGAAATCCCCTGCCACCATCCATTATGGAGGGAGGATATATCATAACCAACCCCAAAAAGCCATTTTCTTGTTACGAAAGTGAAGAGGAAAAAGCTTGACAAACTGAATAAGAATGGCTGTATGGATTTTAAGAGAGAGAAAGAGAGAGAGAGAGCGAAGCAATGATGCTGTGTCCACGAGTTCCAACATGTTGCGTGCTAACTGAGGATCACCATTTGACAAGGGAAAGCATGATTCTTGAAAATTGCAGAGCATTTATGAGCCTCCGTAGCATCGCGTCTCTTCTCTTGAACGAGAACGAGCGCCATTTTTTAGTTGCGACTCTTTGTTGGACAGTAAGAGGGAATAATATAACATAACTCAACAAAGGATACGAGTCATCATAAAATTCTCGACCTTCTCCCAGGTAGTAACCCGTGAGGTGACTACTGCAAACACCAAGAACATAAAAAATGACTTGCTTGGCTTCCTCAAATTCCAAATTTATTTGAGCTGATTCTTCTTTTCCTAGACACAAGGAGTATATAGATACAGGAGTCGCATTGCCCACTTTGCATTGGACCGTGCTCCTGGTAGTAGCAACACCAACCCCCAGCGTTGCCTGCCCAAAATTAAGCACGTCAAATGAAGAGGAAAGGTCAATAAAATCTGAAGAAATCTGGACTTTTCAATGTTGAAATGAACAAAAATCAAAGAACAAAGAAGGGTTTTACGTGGGAGATGCGAAGCCTCGACCTATTTGGCTTCATAGCATAAGGCTTGCCAAGTTGCACTTCAATCCCTACTCGAATAGTGGAAAAATAGAGCAAACGATATTATCACTCTCATGCAATAAACTCACAAACGAGAACAACCGATCGAAACAAGAAAGGGACGTATCAAATTCAAGGGTAAAAGAATGTGCAAAAGAGAATCCGAACCGACCCCAAAAATCGATTTTCTTGTTATGAAGGTGAAGAGGAAAAAGCTTGAAAAACTGAATCAAAATGGGCTATGTGGATTTTGAGGAGAGAGAAACAGAGAGAGCCAAAGCAATGATGCTGTGTCCGCGAGTTGCAACATGTTGCGTGCAAACCGAGGATCATCATTTGACAAGGGAAAAATGATTCTTGAAAATTGCAGAGCATTTATGGCCTCCATAGCATCGCGCCACTTCTCTTGAATGAGAATTAGTGGCATTTTTAAGGCGCGAGTATTCGTTGGACAGTAAGAGGGAATAATATAACATAACTCAACCAAGGATACGAGTCACCATAAAATTCTCGACCTTTTTCCAAGTAGTAACCCGTGAGCCGAACACTATGAACACCGAGAACATAAAAAAAGACTTGCTTGGCTTCCTCAAATACCAAATTTATTTGAGCGGATTCATCTTTCCTGGACACAAGGAGCATATAGATATAGGAGTCGCATCGCCCACTTTGCATTCGACCGAGCTCTTGGTAGTGGCAACACTAACCCCCAGCATCGCCTGCCAAAATGAAGCATATCCAATGAAGAGGAAGGTCAATAAAATCTGAAGAAATATGGACTTTTCAATGTTGCAATGAACCAAAATCAAAGAATAGAGAAGGGTTTTACGTGGGAGATGCGAAGCCTCGACCTATTTGGCTTCTTAGCATAAGGCTTGCTAGGTTGCACTTCAATCCCTACTCGAATAGTAGAAAAACAGAGCAAACGATATCATCACTCTCATGAAATAAACTCACAAACGAGCACAACCGATCGAAACAAGATAGGGTCGTATCAAATTCACAGGTAAAGGAATGTGGAGAAGAGAATCAGAACCGACCCCAAAACCAATTTTCTTGTTACGAAAGTGAAGAGGAAAAAGCTTGACAAACTGAATTAGAATGGGCTGTGTGGATTTTGAGAGAGAGAGAAAGAGAGAGAGTTGAAGCAATGATGCTGTGTCCGCGAGTTCCAACATGTTGCATCCTAACTGAGGATCATCATTTGACAAGAGAAAGCATGATTTTTGAAAACTGCAGAGCATTTATGGCCTCCGTAGCATTACGCCTCTTCTCTTGAACAAGAATGAGCACCATTTTTAAGTCGTGACTCTTCGTTGGACAGTAAGAGGGAATACTATAACATAACTCAGCTAAGGATACGAGTCACCATAGAATTCTCGACCTTTTTCCAGGTAGTAACCCGTGAGGTGAACACTGCGAACCCCGTGTACATAAAAAATGACTTGCTTGGCTTTCTCAAATTCCAAATTTATTTGAGCTGATTCTTCTTTTCCTGGACACAAGGAGCATATAGATACAGGAGTCGCCTCGCCCACTTTGCATTGGACCGTGCTCTTGGTAGTGGCAGCACCAACCCCAAGCGTCACTTGCCCAAAATTACACATGTCCAATGAAGAGGAAAGTCAATAAAATCTGAAGGAATACGGACTTTTCAATGTTGCAATGAACCAAAATCAAAGAACAGAGAAGGGTTTTATGTGGGAGATGTGAAGCTTGGACCTATTTGGCCTCTTAGCATAAGGCTTGCTAGGTTGCACTTCAATCCCTATTCAAAAAGTGGAAAAACAACGCAAACGATATCATCACTCTCATGAAATAAACTCACAAACGAGAACAACCGATCGAAACAAGAAAGGGTCATATCAAATTCACAAGTGAAAGAAACTGCAAAAGAGAATCAGAACTGACCCCAAAAACCATTTTCTTGTTACGAAAGTGCAGAGGAAAAAGCTCGACAAACCGAATCAGGATGGGCTGTGTGAATATTGAGAGAGAGAGACAGAGAGAGAGCCGAAACAATGATGCTGTGCTTGCGAGTGCCAACATGTTGCGTGCTAACTGAGGATCATCATTTGACAAAGGAAATCATGATTCTTGAAAATTGCAGAGCATTTATGGCCTCCATAGCATCATGCCTCTTCTCTTGATTGAGAATGAGCGCCATTTTTAAGTCGCGACACTTCGCTGGATAGTAAGAGGGAATACTATAACATAACTCAGCCAATGATACGAGTCACCATATAATTCTCGACCTTTTCCCCGTGAGATAGAGAGATAGTAACCGTAATTAGTGAGGTGAACACTGCAAACCCCGAGAACATAAAAATGACTTCCTTGGCTTCCTCAAATTCCAAATTTGTTTGAGCCGATTCTTCTTTTCCTGGACACAAGGAGCATATAGATACAAGAGTCGCTTCGCCCACTTTGCATTGGACCGTGCTCTTGGTAGTGGCCACACCAACCCCTAGCGTCGCCTGCCCAAAATTAAGCACGTCCAAAGAAGAGGAAAGTCAATAAAATCTGAAGAAATTAGACATTAAAATGTTGCAATAAACCAAAATCAAAGAACAGAGAAGGGTTTTACGTGGGAGAGCGAAGCCTCGACCTGTTTGGCCTCTTAGTATAAGGCTTGCCAGGTTGCACTTCAATCCCTATTCAAATAGTGGAAAAATAGCGCAAATGATATCATCACTCTCATGAAATAAACTCACAAATGACAAAAACCGATCGAAACAAGAAATGGTCATATCAAATTCACAGGTAAAAGAATTTGCAAAAGAGAATCAGAATCGACCCTAAAAAGCCATTTCCTTGTAAAGAAAGTGAAGAGGAAAAAGCTTGACAAATTGAATCAGAATGGGCTGTGTGGATTTTGAGAGAGAGAGAGAAAGAGAGAGAGGCGAAGCAATGATGCTGTACCCGCGAGTGCCAACATGTTGCGTGCTAATCGAGGATCATCATTTGACAAGGGAAAGCATGATTCTTGAAAACTGAAGAGCATTTATGGCCTCCGTAGCATCGCACCTCTTCTCTTGAATGAGAACGAGCGCCATTTTTAAGTCGCGACTCTTCGTTGGACAGTAAGAGGGAATACTATAACATAACTCAGCCAAGGATACGAGTCACCATAGAATTCTCGACCTTTTTCCAAGTAGTAACCCGTGAGGTGAACATTGAGAACCCCGTGAACATAAAAAATGACTTGCTTGGCTTCCTCAAATTCCAAATTTATTTGAGCCGATTTTTCTTTTCCCAGACACAAGGAGCATATAGATACAAGAGTCGCCTCGTTCACTTTGCATTGGACTGTTCTCTTGGTAGTGGCCACTTGCCCAAAATTACACACGTCCAATGAAGAGGAAAGTCAATAAAATCTGAAGAAATGGGGACTTTTCAATGTTGCAATGAACCAACATGAAATAATAGAGAAGGGTTTTATGTGGGAGATACGAAGCCTGGACCTGTTTGGCCTCTTAGCATAAGGCTTGCCAGGTTGCACTTCAATTACTATTCGAATAGTAGAAAAATAGCGCAAATGATATCATCACTCTCATGAAATAAACTCACAAACGACAACAACCGATCGAAACAAGAAAGGATCGTATCAAATTCATAGGTAAAAGAATTTGCAAAAGAGAATCAGAACCGACCCCAAAAGGCCATTTTCTTGTTACGAAAGTGAAGAGGACAAAGCTTGACAAACGGAATCAGAATGGGCTGTGTGGATTTTGAGAGAGAGAGAAAGAGAGAGTGGCAAAGCAATGATGCTGTGTCCGCCACTTCCAACATGTTGCGTGCTAACCAAGGATCATCATTTGACAAGGGAAAGCAGGATTCTTGAAAACTGCAGAGCATTTATGGCCTCCGTAGCATCGCGCCTCTTCTCTTGAATGAGAATGAGCGCCATTTTTAAGTTGCGACTCTTCGTTGGATAGTAAGAGGGAATACTACAACATAACTCAACCAAGGATACAAGTCACCATTGATTTCTCGACCTTTTCCCAAGTAGTAACCTGTGAAGTGAACACTGGGAACCTCGAGAACATAAAAAATGACTTGCTTGGCTTCCTCAAATTCCAAATTTATTTGAGCCGATTCTTCTTTTACTGGACAGAAGGAGCATATGGATATAGGAGTCACCTCGCCCATTTTGTATTGGATCGTGCTCCTGGTAGTGGCAACACCAACCCCCAGCGTCACCTGCCCAAAATTAAGCACGTCCAATGAAGAGTAAAGTCAATAAAATCTAAAGAAATCTGGACATTTCAATGTTGCAATGAACCAAAATCAAAGAACAAAGAAGGGTTTTACGAGGGAGATGTGAAGCCTTGACTTGTTTGTCTTCTTAGCATAAGGCTTGCCAGGTTGCAATTCAATCCCTACTCGAATGGTGGGAAAACAGAGCAAATGATATCATCACTATCATCAAATAAACTCACAAACGAGAACAACCGATCGAAACAAGAAAGGGTCGTATCAAATTCATAGGGTAAAAGAATGTGCAAAAGAGAATCAGAACCGACCTCAAAAACCATTTTCTTGTTACAAAAGTGAAGAGGAAAAAGCTTGACAAACTGAATCAGGATGGGCTGTGTGGATTTTGAGAGAGAGAGAGAGAAAGAGAGAGCCGAAGCAATGTTGTTGTGTCCGCCAGTTCCAACATGTTGCGTGCTAACCAAGGATCATCATTTGACAAGGGAAAGCATGATTCTTGAAAATTGCAGAGCATTTATGGCCTCCGCAGCATCGCGCCTCTTCTTTTGAACGAGAACGAGCGCCATTTTTAAGTCGCGACTCTTCATTGGACAATAAGAAGGATACGACTCACCATAGAATTCTCGACCTTTTCCCAAGTAGTAACCCGTGAGGTGAACACTGTGAACCCCGAGAACATAAAAAATGACTTGCTTGGCTTCCTCAAATTCCAAATTTATTTGAGCCGATTCTTCTTTTCTTGGACACAAGGAGCATATAGATACAGGAGTCACCTCACCCACTTTGCATTGGACCGTGCTCCTAGTAGTTGCAACACCAACCCCCAATGTCGCTTGCCCAAAATTAAGCACGTCTAATGAAGAGCAAAGTCATTAAAATCTGAAGAAATCTGGACTTTTCAATGTTGCAATGAACCAAAATCAAAGAACAAAGAAGGGTATTACGAGGGATATGCGTAACGTCAACCTGTTTATCTTCTTAGCATAAGGCTTGCCAGGTTGCACTTCAATCCTTACTCGAACAGTGGAAAAACAAAGCAAATGATATCATCACTCTCATCAAATAAACTCACAAACGAGAACAACCGATCGAAACAAGAAAGGGTCGTATGAAATTCACAGGATAAAAGAATGTGCAAAAGAGAATCAGAATTGACTCCAAAAACCATTTTCTTGTTTCGAAAGTGAAGAGGAAAAATCTTGACAAACTGAATCAGAATGGGCTTTGTGGACTTTTCAATGAAGTTCCAACATGTTGCCGAGGATCATCATTTGACAAGAGAAAGCATGATTCTTGAAAACAGAGCATTTATGGCCTCGTAGCATCGTGCCTCTTCTCTTGAACAAGAATGAGCACCATTTTTAAGTCGTGACACTTCATTGGACAAGAGAGGGACATTATAACATAACTCAGCCAAGGATACGAGTCACCATAGAATTCTCGACCTTTTCCCAAGTAGTAACCCATGAGGTGAACACTGCGAACCCCGAGAGCATAAAAACTGAGTTGCTCGACTTCCTTAAATTCCAAATTTATTTGAGCCGATTGTTCTTTTCCTGGACACAAGGAGTATATAGATACAAGAGTCGCATCGCCCACTTTGCATTGGACCGTGCTCCTAGTAGTGGCAACACCAACCCCTAACGTTGCCTACCCAAAATTAAGCACGTCCAATGAAGAGGAAAGTCAATAAAATCGGAAGAAATCTGGACTTTTCAATGTTGCAATGAACCAAAATCAGGGAACAGAGAAGGGTTTTATGAGGGAGATGCAAAGCCTCGACCTGTTTGTCTTCTTAGCATAAGGCTTGCTAGGTTGCACTTCAATCCCTACTCAAACAGTGGAAAAATAGAGCAAACGATATCATCACTCTTGTCCAATAAACTCACAAATGAGAACAACCGATCGAAACAAGAAAGGGTCATATTAAATTCATAGGGTAAAAGAATGTGCAAAAGAGAATCAAAACCAACCCCAAAAGCCGTTTTCTTGTAACGAAAGTGAAGAGGAAAAAGCTTAACAAACTAAATCTGGATGGGCCGTGTGGATTTTGAGAGAGAGAGAGAGAGAGAGCCGAAGCTATGATGTTGTGTCCGCCAGTTCCAACATGTTGCGTGCTAACCAAGGATCATCATTTGACAAGGGAAAGCTTGATTCTTGAAAATTGAAAAGCATTTATGGCCTCCACAGCATCGCACCTCTTCTCTTGAACGAGAACGAGCACCATTTTTAAGTCGCAACTCTTCGTTGGACAATACGAGGGAATACTATAATATAACTCAGCAAAGGATATGAGTCATCATAGAATTCTCGACCTTTTCCCAGATAGTAACCCATGAGATGAACACTGCAAACCCTGAGAACATAAAAAATGACTTGCTTGGTTTCCTCAAATTCCAAATTTATTTGAGCCGATTCTTCTTTTCCTGGACACAAGGAGCATATAGATACAGGAGTCACCTCACCCACTTTGCATTGGACCGTGCTCCTGGTAGTGGCAACACCAACCCTCAGCGTCGCTTACCCAAAATTAAGCACGTCCAATGAACAGTAAAGTCATTAAAATCTGAAGAAATCTGAACTTTTCAATGTTGCAATAAACCAAAATCAAAGAACAAAGAAGGGTATTACGAGGGAGATGCGTAGCGTCGACCTGTTTGTCTTTTTAGTATAAGGCTTGCCAGGTTGCACTTCAATCCCTACTCGAACAGTGGAAAAACAGAGCAAACGATATCATCACTCTTATGAAATAAACTCACAAACTAGAACAACCGATCGAAACAAGAATGGGTCATACCAAATTCACAGGTAAAATAATTTACAAGTGAGAATCGGAACCAACCCAAAAAAGCCATTTTCTTGTAACAAGAGTGAAGAGGAAAAATCTTGACAAATTGAAACAGAATGGGCTGTATGGATTTTCAGAGAGAGAGAGAGAAAGAGAGAGCCCAATAATTGATGTTGTGTCCGCGAGTTCTAACATGTTGCGTGCTAATTGAGAATCGTCATTTGACAAGGGAAAGCTTGATTCTTGAAAATTGTAGAGCATTTATGGCCTCCGTAGCATCGCGCCTTTTCTCTTGAATGAGAACGAGCACCATTTTTAAGTCACGACTTTTCATTGGACAGTAAGAGGGAATAATATAACATAACTCAACCAAGGATACAAGTCACCATAAAATTCTCGACCTTTTCCCTAGTAGTAACCCGTGAGGTGAACACTGCGAACCTCGAGAACATAAAAAATGATTTACTTGGCTTCCTCAAATTCCAAATTTATTTGAGTTGATTCTTCTTTCCCTAGACACAAGGAGCATATAGATACAGGAGTCGCATCGCCCACTTTGCATTGGACCGTGCTCTTAGTAGTGGCAACACCAACCCCCAGCGTCGCCTGCCAAAAATTAAGCATATCCAATGAAGAGTAAAGTCAATAAAATCCGAAGAAATATGGACTTTTCAATGTTGCAATGAACCAAAATCAAAGAATAGAACAGGGTTTTATGTGGGAGATGCGAAGCGTCGACCTATTTGGTTTCTTAGCATAAGGCTTGCCAGGTTGCACTTTAATCCCTACTCGAATAGTGGAAAAACAGAGCAAACAATATTATCACTCTCATGAAATAAACTCTCAAATGAGAACAACCGATCAAAATAAGAAAGGGTCGTATCAAATTCACAGGTAAAAGAATGTACAAAAGAGAATTAGAACCGACCCCAAAAAGCCATTTTCTTGTTACGAAAGTGAAGAGGAAAAAGCTTGACAAATTGAATCAGAATGGACTGTATGGATTTTGAGAGAGGGAGAAAGAGATAGAGCCAAAGCGATGATGCTGTGTCCATGAGTTCCAACATGTTGCGTGCTAACCGAGGATCATCATTTGACAAGGGAAAGCATGATTCTTGAAAATTGCAGAGCATTTATGGCCTCCGTAGCATCGCGCCTCTTCTCTTGAACGAGAACGAGTGCCATTTTTAAGTCGTGACTCTTCATTGGACAGTAAGAGGGAATAATATAACATAACTCAACCAAGGATACGAGTCACCATAAAATTCTTGACCTTTTCCCAAGTAGTAACCTGTGAGGTGAACACTGCAAACACCGTGAACATAAAAAATGACTTGCGGGGCTTCCTCACATTCCAAATTTATTTGAGCTAATTCTTCTTTTCTTGGACACATGGAGCATATAGATACAAGAGTCGCATCACCCATTTTGCATTGGACCGTGATCCTTGTAGTGGCAACACCAACCCCGAGCGTCGCCTGCCCAAAATTAAGCACGTCCAATGAAGAGGAAAGTCAATAAAATCTGAAGAAATCTGGACTTTTCAATGTTGCAATGAACCAAAATCAAAGAACAGAGAAGGGTTTTACGTGGGAGATGCGAAGCCTCGACCTATTTGGCTTCTTAGCATAAGGCTTGCCAGGTTGCACTTCAATCCCTACTCGAACTGTGGAAAAATAGAGGAAACTATATCATCACTCTCATGAAATAAACTCACAAACGAGAACAACCGATTGCTACAAGAAAGGGTCGTATCAAATTCACAAGTAAAAGAATGTGCAAAAGAGAATCAGAACCGACCCCAAAATGCCATTTTCTTGTTACGAAAGTGAAGAGGAAAAAGCTTGTGAAACTGAATCAGAATGGACTGTATAGATTTTAAGAGAGATAGAAAGAGAGAGAGCCGAAGCAATGATGCTGTGTCCACAAGTTCCAACATGTTGCGTGCTAATCGAGGATCATCATTTGACAAGGGAAAGCATGATTCTTGAAAATTGCAGAGCATTTATGGCCTCTGTAGCATCGCGCCTCTTCTCTTGAACAAGAACGAGCGCCATTTTTAAGTTGTGACTCTTCATGGGACAGACTTATTCTCTATTTATCACAAATCCCCCCAAAGTCCCTACTAAGGCTACTATAATGTTTGTTTTTTTTTTTTTCGCAAATAGCCTTCCCCCGTAAGCAGAACTTTGAGAAGAGGCACGTACCTGCCCAAAAGACCTGAAACCAATCTTACCCGATCCGGATAGACTATGAAAAGTTAACAATATCCATATTTGAAACAAACAAGTTCCGAAGAATTTGATTTTTTTGGTCATTCAAATTTGACTCAACTATTGCAATAAGAATCAAATGTATTTTTTTTTTTTTTGCTATTCAACTATGGAACCATATATGAATCGATGCACAAGTAATCACAAATTGTGTAATGATTTATAGCGAACTTAAGCATTTTGCCTGCTCAAAAGTGCAAAATTTAAAATGGGGAAACTTTCTTAATTTGAAATATTAATTATAGAATGTGGTTAAATTGATTGATCCTGTCTAATATGTTGTGGTGACTTGTAAAACAGATATATGATAGGACCAGATTAAAAAAGAAAAGAAAAGTGAGAACCTACCTTTGTAGATTTGTAATTGATATGTAATCTCACAAAATTAATATCTTTTGATTTTAAAATAGAAAATGAAAGCATCTTGAAGACTTCTTACGTGTCGAATTGAATTTTAAAGCGAAATGCCCAATTTAAAATTTAAATTCTCAAGTATTCTCTTTAAGGTTGAGCATTGCTATAGGATAGAGTCGGGAACATGAAAACTGGAATAGTGTTTAAGGTTCTAGTATATGTAAGGTATGTTCTAGGTTCTAAAAAATTGGAGAACTTGTTTCGAAGGGTAGGCTTTAGGTTTCAGGTGAAAACGGAAACTTGGAATAAGTCTTTGTGTCATTCTTGTTTTATGTTCTTGCACGATCCTACGACATTCCATGGTATTCAATAATAAGTGTGTAATATGAAAACACTAATCCAAGCTTCCATTCCCAATAATATCCATAACTGAGACTTTTACTTTATTAATATTTTAAATCTTATGTTTAAATATAGATTGTAGCAAATGGTAATCTTCAACGGTGATGATTCATTACAATTGTTCAATTAAGAGTATAAGTAAAACTTGGATAGACCCTAAAAATGGCCTCTAAACCTATGATATAGTAGGTTTTAAGTTTCTAGGTATGCACGATAGATTTTAGGCTCTAAGTGGAACTTGGACAGAATTAGGAAAATCTGGAAACGCTCACCCTTAATTGTCTTAGTTGCTTGATTCATTCTTTGCGTGGCCTATTGGTCATATCTACTGACTGGATATTTTAACATACTTAATTAAAATGGTACCAAAAAAAGTAGATTTAAAAAATGAAAATCAAGATAGTCAAGAGAGTAAGCAATTATGGTTTTTTTCATCATTGTATTTTACGGGACCAATTTTTTTCTTTTTATTGTACATTGCTTTTATAGTGATAGCCTTTTGACTTTCACTTCTTGGACATTAGAAAGTTTCTAAGAAATTGCATTTTCACTAAAATGATATTTGCACACTTTCATAAAATAATTATAGTTCTTTCTACAATTAAAAGCAAAACTAGTTTTCATACCCGGGCTTTGCACGAGCTACATTTGAAATTTTTCTCATATATAAAAGAGGTTACATTTGAAGAAACAAATCTACAGACTCCACTTATTATAATAGCCATAAAATACAATTGAAATTTTCTACTATTGCATCATCATATGTTTATTATCTTGTTGGTTTACCAATCTTGTTTCTCTACCTTTTCTTCACTTACATTAAAAAAGCACTCGCAAACATATCAAATATGGTGCACACAGAGAGCGCGATATTGTTAGAAGAGAGCTCTCTTCTATTTAATGTATAGAGCTCTATACATTAAATACCAATCTTGTTTCTCTACCTTTTTTTTTGACAATATCTGCCTTTCGTATTTGTAATAAATAGCAACATTTACCCTTTCTTTTTGTGATTTTGATTAGTTAGCTTTCTTAATGTTATTTCGTCAATTCAAGAGATTAGAGAGTGTTATATTCACTTAGAAGGTGGAAATAGCATGAGCCCAAATTAAAAAATTCCTTTTAAAAATGTAAGTAATAGTTGCAAATTAAAAAATGTCAATGATTTTTTCATGTATATTTGCTCTTAGTTGACTAATAATATTAATTTTTATGCTACAAGATTGTGAATGAATGATTAATGCGTGTATAAAATGTGATTTGCTGTTTAAATCAATTACGTATCTGTTCCAAACTAGAAGAATGTCAAGATAAAACTTCGTTTGAGATGATATGGTAGAAAACAATGTGCAACTTGCAGGACATGGTAGAAATTTTTTTACACGTTTTAAACCTACTCAATCGAACATTTCGGCAAGCCGCTCACCAATGTTGTTCCACGGTACCATGACTATCACATATGTATAGTTAAAAAAGAACTTTATCAATTGTGCTTATATATTATGAGCATAAAAAAATGGTGCAATCCTGCAAGTGCATTTCACCTATTTGTCCTTATAATAAACAATCAAATTGTCATAAAAATTCTGAAATTTACTGATTCTCGTCAAGTTGATTTGTTCTCTGAATTACTAATTCTCCTCATGGATTATCAAATTAATCTTAGATAAGCTTTAGAGAAATTGTCGAATCTGACCAACAAATGCATTCATATATACTCATAAATTTAGTGTAATATCTATAATTATTGAGTGAGTATTTAGCAGGGATTATTATGAATCTTCGTTCTCGCTTGGATCCAACTCTTCAATGCTGTTCTCTTTTTCTTGCTTGTCAGTAGTAAATATTCTGTGTAGACTCCTAGAAGAGCGCCTCGTCTGTCCGCATTTAGTTCTACTTCGTCCTCGCGCTCCCAAAAGAGGTAAAGGAGGAGTCACCCAAAAGCACGAGATGAATTTATTTTTGCTTGCAGCAGTCGAGGATGTGAAGATTCCCTATGCATTTTGAGGAAGCGTTAGGATCTTCCTTATTTGGGGTTTTGTTTTCCTTCTGTTGATGTCGGACATGGAAGATTGCTGTAAATCTCCAGTTGCGCTTTGACGAAATCTCTTCCACGTTCAATCTAGAGAAGGCGGTGTGCAACCATGGATTCTTCATGATGGCTCCGAACCGTTGGATTCCTTCCACCAAGACGTTGCGGCGTCCTCTCCGTCTTGCAGATCTGTCCTCTTCCGTTGAGGTGTCCATCTCGCAGCCTCCTGGTCCCACCAGCCCATCGTTGCTCGTCCGAGTTCATCGCACTCCACGCCTTTCCTCCCAAGACCAGCAAGCGATTTTTGTACTCTCTCTCTCTCTCTCTCTCTCTCTCTCTCTCTCTCTCTCTCTCTGCGTGTGGGAAGTACATGCTAACTAGTGACTCCAAAGCATGGATATATATTATTGCAGGAACAAGTGACTCGGATGTTAAGGTTGTCCGAAAGAGACGAGCAGAACGTGAAGGAGTTCCATGAAGTGCATCCGGAAGCGAAGGATAGAGGATTCGGTCGAGTTTTCCGTTCTCCTTTGCTTTTCGAAGATGTTGTCAAATCTATACTCCTTTGCAACTGCCAGTTAAGTACTGAAGTCTAGTTCTCTTCATGTGCAAAATAAGTAGGGCAAAGAAGATGATGAGCTGAATAAGAAACCCCATAACTGTAATTGAGTAAATATCTTACTTTTATCAAGATCCCTCGCTTTCTCTTCATGCTTAATATTGAGTTTCTGTTCCGAATTCATCATAAGATCCGACTTTGTTCTGAATCACACCCAACAAACAGATGCCCTTGATTTCGAACAATATATGACGAATGATGCTACTTTGAGAGGTTCACCTTGTTTTCAGACCTTGTTCTTCGTCATGATTATGTAAAAAAAAAAAAAAATCGACTTTTGTCTTGCTTACAGTTCGTGACCTCTTTTCATGCCATCAAAGTCAAGTGCATATCGTTTTAAGGTTGATGATACTGATTTGGGTCCTACCTAAAATTGTCATAGGTGGAGAAGGACACTAGAGGTGGCTTGAGCTTTATGTGCACTTCAACTAGAGCTAAGCACTCGAGGTAAGAATACTATTTAGCATGACTTTCATCTGTGTATTTAGAACGACTTGAAGATGAGGATGATCATGATTGAAGGCTATAAGAGGAAGAAACGGAGACGAGAGAAGGATGGAGCAAAACCAGTTCCCGCGGAGATGGAAGGCGAAGAAGTTTACCTCGGGAACTTTCCGAGCCCCAAGGAACTTGCTAACCTCGACGTGGACTACTTACAGAGAAAGTGCAAACTCGGGTACCGTGCCAACTACATTCTCAAGCTTGCCATGGAAATAGAGGAGGGGAAGCTCAAGATTGACGGAGACGAGGGAGTGCAGGATGCTGCATCTTGTAGGATATTGATCAAGGGCATAAGTGGGGTCGGAACTTTCGCGCAGGCTAGCATTTTGATGTGCATCGGCTTTTATGATGAGGTTCCGTCGGATAGCGAAACAATCAAGTTTTTAAAACATGTATGAAAGTGAATTTTGAACATAAAATATGTCTTACACAATAACCACCCTTCCAACTAAGTTGAAGGAAGCTGCATTCTTTTTCTTTGTCAAAAGGTACACGCAAGGGAAAGATGCACCAAAAAGACTATTAAGAGCGACCTTAAGGAGATCTATGATAAATATGCACCCTTCCAATGTTTGGCTTATTGGTAAGTCATTTATTTATCTAAATTTTGGTCGATTTACAAATAAATATTCATATCATATGTTGTACGATAATTTTCAGGTTGGAGCTGTTGGATTTTTACGTGAGGCAATATGGGAAGCTGAGCGAATTGTCGCACACCATGTACCACACAGTTGCTAGCTGTACACAAACGAGAGTCTCCAACCACAATCAAGTGTTGTGACTTGAAAAGTGTTTCTCAGTAGGGGCATTAGATCATTTATGGCACTGACAAAGTGTTGTAGAATGAGAATTGAAAGGAAGCGAGAGACTCCCATTTATAATCTCATGTACGTTTTTTTTTGAGAATTTCAAAAGTTTTTACTTTTAAATTCTACAGCAAAATAATCCTATTGTGCTGAATAGCTGGGATTCGAGATTATGCTGTTGCTTGCTACTATTTTGTTTTGTGCCGCCACCCTCCCGAGGGTGAGTTAGATTCCTTGAGATGGTTTAATGGATTGCCAAGCAGGCATGGATGGTTCCTCTCATGAGATAGAGTTCTCGCTTAACTTGCTCTCTCAAACTTACCAAGCGCGCTTATCTTGATTTAAACTCGATTTATCATGTCATTCTAATAATTTATTATGGGTCTACAAACAAAGTAAAATGCGGGAGTGCGTTTTCCTTTCTTGAAAGAAACATTCGGCGCAAGAACTTGTTTATATTGAAATTTTTCCGATCGCCCAAAATTGGTGCCTTTTCTATTTTACATGAAAAGATTACATGCAATCTTTCTCGTTAGTTATATGTTTTTTAACACATGTAAGTAGTCATGCAAGATGCTCCTACAATAAATAAAAAAATTGATGAAAATAAAATCCAAGCAAAATATAATAATTAGAAAACATGGACGGAAGTATAAGTCGAGTCTCATGTGGCGACATTAAACCTTGCCTTGATATGAAACCTTGGAACAGGACCCTTGAGAGTGTTGTGGCCTTCCGAAGGTGAACTACTCAAGGAAAACTAATGGACTAATAAATAGAAATAGAGATTCTCACAAAATAATTGCTTGCATTTAGCATGAACTCTCTCAAACTCTATCAATTGCCATTTGATACTTAGATTAATATGAAATTTTCTTACCTTTTGAGATGTCACTAATTAGTCATGATCAATCAGGCACCTGAGTAAAAACACTCTACTTCTACAAACCAGATATTCAATAAATTCGGGATTTAATCTAACTTCATTTTGGTACGTCCTCTTTATTTTCAAAAATATTTCACAAGCAAACTTGGTTGATTTTAAGCCTAAGCCACCAACATTCAAGAGTGATCATGTGAGTATGCAATCAATAATTTAACACTAAATAAACCAAAGCAATAAATAGATTGTTAGAAATTGATCTAACCTTAATGCAGAGCAAAGCACAACAATGCTGACTAATTTGCCAATACCTACAAAATATTAATTAAAATGCATGCATAGCTTAAACGTGATTTCTAAATGAAATGGCATCTCTTTTTTGGATTTTTCTTGTTTATGAAAACTAAATTGTATGCAATTTTAATCTAAATTCAACATGCATGAATTATTAAACTTATAACATGTGACATAACCTAATTTAATAACAAATAAAAATTATGAATTAATCTAACATGATGTGCAATTTAATTTATATGAGACTATACATGCAATCACTAGATAACATGAAAATAATGACATGGCAGCATGACGACATGGAAGTAATGATGTGGAAATGATGACATGGAATTGATGCAACTAATCTATATGCCATATGCACCTTATTTTTGTGATTTTCTCTTAAAGTCAAAGTAAGAAACAACTTAAAATATGATGTTACCCAATTTAGATTGAAAACTAATTTAGATTAAATCCTATTCTATATTAGGAAATTTTCTAAATTATTATATTGCTTTTAGATATGCAATTTTAAAATAGGAAATTAATCTATCCTAATATGCAATGCAATTTTTTGTATTTTTCTAATATAAGAAAGTTCATTAAATTAATAGCATGCAATATTCAAACCCACATAATTCAAATATCCATTCCAACCCAAAATAGGAAAGGAAGGTAATTGAGAGATCTTAATCATTAAGGATCTTTGACCAAAAAAAAAAATCATTAAGGATCAAATTCTCGATTATGTGCATAACTCGAATGGGAAATTTCCCAATGGGTATGTCCCAAATCTAGGAAAATTCCAAAAAAGAGCCCCAAGTGCCATTAGTTTTTCAAATAGCGGCCCAAAGTTGACCTTATTTCAAATAATAGCTTAAAGTAGCCATGATTGTTCCAAATAAGGGCCTGATTTTACCGGTCACTAGCCAGCTAAATTTTCCATCCGATAAAGGGTATTTTTGTCATTTGCCACTTTTTTTTTCCTTCCTTTTTTCTTTTGGTTCATCTTTGCCACCAGCGATGCCCACAAAGGGCTGGGCGAGGGTCGCCCTCGCCCGATCTAGCAAGGGCCACCCTTGCTGGCCACAGGCGAGGGACAGGCAAGGTCGTCTCTCTCCTTGAAGAGGCCGCCCCTTGTGGATGGCCGACCGTAGGAGAGGCCAACCCTTGCCCAATCTAGCAAGGACCACCCTTGCCGACCATGGGTGAGGGATGGCCAAGGCCGTCTCTTGCCCTCAGGGAGGCCGCCTCTTGTGGCCATCTGCGAGGTCGGCTCTCTCCGGCCGCGAGCAAGGCTAACCTCACCAGATCTGGCAAGGGTCAGCCACCCTTGTGGTCGACGAGGGACGGGTGAGGCCGTCTCTGACCCTAAAGGAGGCCAGCCCTTGTGTCGCCGAGCTTGCGGATGGCTGTGAGGGGTAGCCTCCCCCAGGGCAAGGGTCGCCTCGCCCAGCCCTCCATCGGTGATAATGAAGAAGAAGAACTAGAAAAAAATAGAAAATGCCGAAAATGCCCTTGATCACTGGAAAATTAGGCCTTTATTTGAGAAAGTGATGGCACTTCAGACCTTTATTTGAAACAAGGTTAATTTTGAGCTTCTATTTGAGAAACTGAGGACACTTGAGGCCTTTTTTGGAATTTTCCCTCTAAAATCTCAATCAAATCGAGATTAATATCAAGAAGTCTATGTTAGGCAACTAAATATTTAGTCGAGCAAATAAATTAGGAATTTACCTCCATCAAACTTGCAACTCATACAGCAATCTGCGGTGAGGAACTGGAGCAACCATGGCAAATGGCAAGGGCGACAAGCACGATGAAGATTCCCAATTTGGTGAGAGGATGGGTTAGGTGAGGATGCGGCAATAGTGCTCAATGGCTCAAGGTCAGGACATGTGGCAGTGGACTAAGCAGTTACTGGGCGTGCAGCTAGAAATGTCGTTGAAGGAGGCCTTGCTGGACCTCAGAGAAACCTACAAAGAAATTATAGAAGGGCTGCTGGTGTTGCTAGATATAGGTTGAATTCGTCGGAAGAAACCGGAAACTCACCGTCATTGAAATGTTGCTCAGACTCGCTTGGAACTTGCTGAACATGCCAGAAAGGACGTCCAAACGATGGAAACCCTGGAGTTTGGGTTGTGACTATAGGAAGGGCATAGCTATGGCGAAAAGCTCAGGGCATGAAGAAACTTGCAAAATAGGTGTTCTAACTGTTGGGAGAAAGCCTCGAATCGGCTAGTTTATAACTGTAACATCTGCAATTTTGACATTGTAAGAAATGATCATAAGGTTCAGAGTGGATCAATCATGGACCGTTTTAAGGATCAGTCATGGAATTGATTGGCCCGATTGGTAGATAATCAAGAATTGGTCATGGTCCAATAGACGAGTTTGCCATGAACTGACCAAGGGATCAACCGTGAATCAACCCACTGACCACACAAGTAAACTCGAGCTATTCGACCATGGGATGGTTATTTGGTCATGAGAATTGGTCATGGGATAGACTTATGTCATCATGGACTAGTAGATAACTGTGGATCGATCCCGATCGATTGTGGCTCGATTGCGGGTGACTTTGCTTGGTCATGTATCGACGTGGATGACCATGAGTCGATCAATTGTGATTTTGGTGATCATAAGTTAATAAATCCTATGGAATTCCTCAATGATTGAGAGTCGGTCATGGATTGAGCAAGTTTAGTCATAGATCAATCGTAGGTCGGTCATGAGCATTAGTGATGGATGGGGGACCGATTGGAATGAGTCTTGAGATTGATCTAGCAATCCTATTACTAAGTCAAGGGTTTGATTGTGCCTCGGCTTAGTGCTTGGCTATGGAGAACCTTAAACTAATCCTTAATCGACTGACAGACCATGGATTGCGTTAGAGGAATCGATCACACCTAGGCTTGGCAATAGGCCTAACGATTGGCTTGGGGACCAAACTTGGACCCGTGTGGCTAAGCCATGTCAATCCGAGGGCCAACCATTATGGCAACAACAGGGTCGACCCTCCGGCTAACTAACCACCCAAACGGACGGTTTTGGCTTGAGAAGGGCACTTTGGCCCAAACTTTGAATTCATCGAAATCAATAATTCAGGGTGTACCTTATGATCCCTTGTTCTGCCCCGGAAGTGATTCAAATGATTGGTTTCCTATGCTTGCTTTGTTCTTGAAGATATTGACAAAATAAAAAATTCTCTAGAAACACAAGTTATTAAATGACCTTGTTCATTCACGGGGCTTATGTGGCATATGAAAGATTTTGTCATCATGGCTTGTGATTTGCCTTTGAGGATAAGTAGCACACTTGAACCAATTGAAGCAAGACACAAGGGAACTCATTAAGAGCCTAATAGGGCTTAGGCGCTACTTTGGCACCCTTTGGCGCCACTTCCTCAAGAATGCCATAAATATCATTTAATGAGGGAAGGCTTATGTGGTCCAATTGAGATGAAGCAAGTGGGATTCTAGTAGGTTCATTTGGGCCATAGATTGCCACTTAAGCTAGATAGGCTTGCCACCTCAAGAAGTAGGCGTGCCACCTTGACTACATAGGTGTGCCACTTCAAAAATTGTGATTGGACCAATTGGATGCGTAATCATGAGGTCAAGAGCTATAAATAGGAGGAGCCCCTCCTTCTCCCTCACCATTTGGACCTCTTCCCGCCCCCCCCTCTCTCTCTCTCTCTCTCTCTCCCGCTTAGGTGTCCCTTTCTCTCTCACACCCCTCTCCTCTCTCCTTCGACAGTGTGACCGCCGCCCCTCCTCAAGAAAAGTTCCTTTAGTTTTGAGGTTTGTCCAGGTAAGTAGAGCTTCCTACTTCTCTCTAGTTGCCATTTTTGTCATCAAGGGTAGGTAGGGTTCACTTGTAAGCTGTGGGTAGATGAGTGGCTATATGTAGATGAATCGTGTATGTTGTGATTTCAATCATGTGCTTGAGTGATTGCACAACCGGAATGAAGCCGTGGTTCGTTGCTTATGTTCAACGCAAGTTGAGGTTGCCTAGAGCCATAAGGCGTTGACTGGTATTGAGGCGTACCGACCTCATGTCTTGGATTAGTGTGGGGATTCCTTAGTCCTTGATAATTGGGCTAAGCCTTGAACTTAGGATCATTCACGGCATAGTGCAAAATCAAGTTCTTACATGCACTTTGGATGTGTATTTGTATGTGTTCATGCCCAAAGCAAGGGTAAGATTCGTTCGACTTGGAGTCGACGTCAAAGATGCAATGGCCTAAGCCAAACCTTGGAATCGGTATTGAGATGTGCCACACTCAAGTCTTATGCAGCATGGGGATCATCTAAGGTTGCAAGGCCTTGGATCAGCATTATGGCATGCAAATTCTAGCTTTGATTGGTATGGGGATCATCCAAACCCATGAGGTCTTGGTACAGCAATAAGGTGTGCCAGTTTCAAGTCTTGCTTAGTATGGGGATTGATTTAGGTGTTCGGTTCAACCTATGAACCAAGAATTGTGCCTGAGGTGCTATATAGTATGATATTGAAGTTCATGGCACACTCTTTTGAATGAGCATGCCCTTTGGGCCATGAGTGAGTCGACTAAAGAGAAAGAAAAAAGTTGGCTTTGTGTGTTGCTTTGTGTGTGTGCACTTAACTATGATAATAGTGCTGTCGCCACACAACATTGGTGATGATGCCCTATTTAAAGCATGGGATGCCTAGATTCAAGCCCTAGAAGCCTCGAGAAGTTAGCCTTGAAAAGCCTTGGTTGAGCCGAGATGCCCTGGTCGAATTAGGAAGCCTAGCATAAAGCTAAAAGTCTTGGTTGAGGCGAGAGGGCTTGGTTAAAAGAAAACTGCATGAGTGATGGTTATGCATTTCTTTGTTTGCATGAGTTTATGCATTAGCCAAAAGCATTGAGGTTAATGATCTTGCATATAGTTATGGCATATCGTTTGATTTGCTATCAATTTACCATCAACACTGTTTGCAAGTGATTTTGGTTAGTCTTTATTGAAGGAATATCTTACTAGTCGAGAATAGGAGTTTTAGTTACTAAGTTCCCAAGACTCATCCCTTTATCTTTTATAGGTGTATAAATATGGCTGTTGAAAGCTTTGGTCTTCCTGTAAAAATAGAAGGGTCTACTATAGACATAACAAATGTCGAAGCTAAATTAACCTACCGGAAGTGTACCTCTACGGTTTGGGTTGAGGAAGGACAAATGAGTTAGTCCCTTACTATTACATGGCTTGGTACATTTGGTTTGATAAGGACTGGATCGGCCCCCTTCGTGGGTACAAGGGGCCGATGGACCCAAGTGACGAGACAATGTCTGGCAAGACAAACTACAGTCCTTAGTACTAGCCCATAATGGAAAAGTTTCCAACTTTGATAGTTGCAGTGGTAGCGGAGATAGGGAAACCCGGCCTTTTGCTATCATGTAAATATAATAGCTTGAAACATAATATGAAACATGTGCTCGAATATATAATGTATGAAGTGTGTTCATATGACTCGCTTCCCATGTCAATTCTTTATTTGCTCAAGTCAAAGCAACCGCTTTTCTTTTGTCTTTAATACATAAAATTTGCTAAGCCAAGCCTCATGTCGAGAAAGTATTGCCAAACCGAAGCGGGGGAGGACAAAAGAATGGCCATGCTACCACCGGCTAATTGGATCTGAGGAAGCATCTCCATACAAGCTAATTTGCCAATGACTAGGTCAAGTCATTCAAAATCATCCGATGAAGTTCTTCCTGCCTGAACCAAAATGTCTACGGCATGGCCTGCTTTTAAATATGTCCATTTTTTCATCAAATGATCGTAGGTCCATGATGCTATGGATGTAGGTACATCTCCATGCAATCAATGTAACTCAAAGGACTAATCGCCATCCGATGACCAAACTCCTTTTATAAGAACAATTGACAATATAAAAAGCCAATTGGCGTGTTAATATAGGGAATGGATGGACCAGAAAAAACGAGTGACTCGAGGACAAATTAGACCTGCATTTTGTTTTTGTCGTTCATGGAACAATGGCCCCAGCTCTGGGGAGATTCCCATGGATGTAGCTATGAGAAGGTCTTGATGAACTCGATGTGCAGTGGACCGAGTAACATGAACCATTTCAAAAAAGTGGGGTCGCTTATCGACAGTAGAAGACGCATCCAGTGAGAATTTGTCTTGAGCAACATGCAATTTAAGTTTGTTAGTTACTATGAGTATCTATCTAAAGAATCACGTGCCTTCTTTCGAACTAATTATGGCTCTCTCTCTTCTTCTTCTTTTTTGTATAAATTATGATTTTTTTTTAAACCTTGATCAAGTTGGGAGAGGTCCCCCTCATGCCAATCAAGTCATGCTTGGAGTCGCCTTGAGTTGGCTGATCTTTATAACTGTTAATTTTTTGGTTGCTCCTTTGGTAGAACTGAATTCGAATGTACTATGGTAGACCTGTAATTGTGCGAGGCACGCAATGTCATTCACTAAAAATGATTCAAAATTTAGGGGTCAATTCCAAAAAAAACCCAAACTTTAGGTCTAATTTCAAATCTATCCTGAACTTTTTTTAATCTCTTATAAAACTCCGAACTTTAGATCCAATCTCAAATCTATCCCGAACTTTTTTTTTTTGGTGATCCAGGATCCGCCGAGCCCAATTAGACTTGTGTCTTAACCAGCCCACGGCCCGTAAAGTGCGCGCTGACACACCCCGGACCAAGCGTCGATACCTGGAGGAGAATTAGCATAGCATCCCACCGCCAAGGCGCCCCACATAAATCGCGATAGCAGCTACGGGGTTCGACCCTGAGACCTCTCGGTGAAGCCTCTAAGAGTTGAACCAACGCAGCTGCCCGCGGGTGGGTTATCCCGAACTTTTCTTTGTCTCAGAAAAAACCCCAAACTTTAGATTTAGTCCCAAATCTATCTCAAACTTTTTTTTTGTCTTAGAAAAAACCATAAACTCTTAGTTCATTCCCAAATCTATCCCAATTTTTTTTTTTGTCAAGAAGAAAATCAACAAATTTTACTCTAAACCTAAATTTGCCCCCGTTAGCCTCTGTCTAAAAGCTGTATTAGTAATCCCTAATTTTTTATGTCCTAAAATGGTTTTATTTTGAAAATAATTTTCTATGACATCTTGCTTATGTATATTTATTATCTATGTGGAAAAACCATGTTAAGTTGGAACTGAACCATGAGGTATATTTGAGAACAAATAAAAAATTGGTGATTTTTTTAGTACAAACGGAGGGTAAAACCCCAAATTAGTATACCCATTAATTACGACGTGTTATTTAATTTAGCAATTTGACAGTAAAATTTAACGAAAACTAATAGATGGTAATTTGTTTTGGTGGTCAAAAAATTAATTTTTGGTAAATTTGTCATATGTGTACCAATTTGGGATTTTTCATGATATTGACTCTTTTTTAGACAAAACAAAATTCGGGGTAGATTTGGCACTAAAATTAAAGTTTAGGGTTTTTTCTGGGACAAAAGAAAAGTTTGGGGCAGATTTGGGACTAAACCTAAAGTTTGAGATTTTTCTTGAAACAAAAAAAAGTTCAGGGTATATTTGGGATTGGACCTAAAGTTTGGGGTTTTTTTTTTAAATTGACCCCAAAATTTAGACTATACCCACTATGATATATTTACGATAAATTTTATCTTGTGACATAAAAACCTCTAAACTTGTCCCTATATAACACATTTACTCTCCTTCAATGTTTTATTAGATGATTTTTCAATCAAAATAACATCGTTTCATTTCACTTAAGCCACATGAGAGCCATTTCAACACTATTTGTTTTCTGGCGTTCATGTAGTTAGATTTTTAACGAGTCTTATTGACAAAACTTTGACAGAGAGTAAATGTGTTACATAAATATAAGTTTAGAACTTTTAGTGTTACAAAAAAAAAGTTTAAAGTAAATATATTATGATGAGCACAGTTTAGGGTTTTTTTTTATGGTTTTTGCTCAAATAACCTTTAGTTGTACTTTTCCTTAAAAAGCATAATTATCTTTGTAATTGAATTGGATTCAGAATTATCCTTGCTATTTTTCGAAAAAAAGAAACTCCTTATTAGTAATTTATTGAGTTGCGTCCCTTTTCCACAATTACGCCATCTTCCAAAAGGTCCACATGCTAGAATATTATGATTTGAGCATCGAGTAATGCTTGATATATTAAGACTCATATGGTAAATGCATTTACTAAATGATGTAGCCGATTATTTTTTGACACAAAAATAGTAACGCAGAACATGCATTTCCAATTACAAAACTGTGACTGGCCATTCACACACAATCAAACTTATCCAATTTCAGCGAAGGCACCAATTTGAATTCGATTCCTCACTCTATAGGTACGATTCATCATATCAAAATGTGTGATCATTTCCACGTTTGGCTTGGGCAATCTATCCAAGTTCTTGCTCCCGCCTCATTGTGATCACAAGGTTAATTGTATATTTCATAAACCTAAGTTGCATTTATCATAAGTTAAGCTTTCTTGTTATACAAAAACACCTACTTCGGTGAATTCTGTACAAGCGTATATAATAGTTCAGGAATAATTAGATCAAACTTTGGCAAAACCAAATAACGTAATATTATCCAACGAAGCAAATTGTGCATATTTTAAAAAGAGATCACCAGTAGATTCAAAATTTTCTTTTATCTTTCTCTGGAATAATGAAAAATGAGATAAATAATCAATCCCGTCATACCGAAGAAGAGGTGAGAAGCCCTAAAAGCAAAGCCGAGAGGTAACATTGAAAGAATGCCGAGAGGCCCAATACAACAAACCATACTCAAAAAGGGTAGTTCTTGCTTGAAATTTATATTCCATCGTATCTGTGCAATGGAAACTTCGGTTGATGTTGATGTAGTTACCAAAAGATTAACAACTAAAATATATATTGCCATATGTAAATGATAAATTGACTCTTAAAAATTGCTTAAGCACTGACTAAAATTATCAATATGAGTGGACATGATGACGTAAAAACAAAAACAAAATGATTTAATGATACGAATTGCCGCTCTAGTTATCACTAATTGATGAATTTCATACAAAAATCATGTTAGAGTAAATAATGTCCCCAAAAATTGTACTTTTGTGCAACGATGAATCTCTATTCAAATGCGATGCTACCACCATCATGTAATTGTGCACAATTTGCTTTTTCCTCTAGAAAACTATCTTCTAAATCCTCTTTACATAAAATAAGTCAGTTATAATGGCACTTAAATTAACGTGGTAGAGTAAAAGAATTGGATATCATATGCATTTATACTATGTGACTAACATGATTTGAAAGAACAAAAGCGTTTGATTCTTGATCTCAACGTGCAATTGTTGAGATGACTTCCATATATATATATATATATATATATATATATATATATATATATATATATATATATATATATATTACAAATGGTACATTTTGTATGGAAATAATATAACAATGGAAAATAATAAATAATGAGATTACAATATTACAAAAGTTATCAATCTCTTGATTCTGGCATTTCCAAGGATCAGCGGATTGATTCTGACATCTCCGATTGATTCTGACATCTCTAAGGATCAGCTTGTAATTTTGATTGATATCTCCAGATCCTTCTTCCTTGATTATTAAATTAGTGCCTTTACTCCCCCTCAAATTGGGAGTTGGAGAATCCCAAATTCCCAATTTGTGACATAAGTTTCCAAATGCTTTTCTAGACAATGGTTTCGTAAATAGATCAGCAATTTGATGCACAGACGGAACATACTTAGTCACAAGTTTTCCAAGAGCCACTTTTTCTCGCACATAATGATAATCTAATTCAATATGTTTAGTTCTTGCATGGAACACTGGATTAACTGACATATAAAGTGCACTGATATCATCACAAAATAATATTGGTGGATTGGAGAGATGAATACCCAAATCTCTCAAAAGGAATGATATCCACGTAATCTTTGCAGCCGTCCATGCCATTGCACGATACTCTGTCTCAGCACTAGATCGAGCAACTATTCGTTGCTTCTTAGCACTCCATGATATACAATTGCTCCCTAAGAAAGTACAAAATCCAGTAGTTGATCGTCGAGTCAAGCGACAACCTGCCCAATCTACATCACAAAAGCATACAAGTCCAATGTTGACTTGGACAAGATTTTCATACCTCAATCTGTTGTGCCTTTGACATAACATAAAATGCGCTTTACAATTTGAAAATGAGTCATGGTAGGTTGATGCATGAATTGACAAACAAAATTGACTGCATATGAAATAACCGGCCTTGTAATAGTGAGATATTGAAGAGCTCCGACGATACTTCAATATAATGTAGGATTCGAAAATAATCTCGCATCCATATTAGAATAAGAACTAGTAGCCATAGGTGTGGAAATTGGCTTGTAGCCCTCCATTTGTGCACGTTTAAGGATTGACAAAGCATATTGTTGTTGGCACAAATAAAGACCCCCATAGAATATCCTAACCTCCACTCTAGAAAATAATGTAACAGGCCCATATCCTTCATTGCAAATTCATTACTTAATGTAGAGATGAATTCATTAAGCAATTTTGGATCATCACCTGTAACAATCATGTCATCTACATATAAAAGTAGAGCTAAAATATCACCATCTGATTTTCTAATAAACAAAGAAGGATCCGCAATGCTGCAAAAGAAACTAGATGCCAAAAGAAATGAGCTAAAGCGATCAAACCATGCTCTTGGTGCTTGCTTAAGGCCATACAAAGCTCTCTCCAATTTGCAAACATAAGACAGATGATTTTTGTCCTCAAAACCTAGCAGTTGCTCCATATAAACAGGCTGTGATAGAAAACCATGTAAGAAGGCATTTTTCACGTCTAATTGTTTGATAGGCCAACCTTTAATAGTAGCTATGGTGAGGACCGTTCTTATACTTCCTGGTCAAATGACTAGCCAGAAAGTCTCTAGAAAATCTACTCCTGCTACTTGAGTATATCCCTTGGCGACCAATCTTGCTTTTAATCTTTTCTAATGTACCATTAGCCTATAACTTAGACTTATAAACCCATTTACATCTCACAATATTAGTATTTGCAGGACGTGGGACAAGAGTCCAAGTTTTATTCTGATGCAATGCCTCAAGTTCCTCTTTCATTGCCGCTGACTACCTTGGATGTTTCAAAGCAGAACGTACATTATGTGGCTCCTTCAGTATAGAATCCATCATATGTAGATTGGCATATTTTGGATTAGGTTTCACAATACCAGCACATGCTCGTGTAATCATTGAATGATTTGGAGTGGGTGAACGTGCTACTAAAGAATCAGTAAGGGCATCCATAGAGGAATCTTCATTTGCTAAATTGCATGGAGAATTAATTGGAGCACTTGATGAGTCACCAATTTCAACATGATTTTCATGTACATGTGATTCACCTCCACCAACGTTATCTTCATGAGAAGTATCATGAGTGGCAGAATTTAATAAGTCATCTTGCGATTAATTAGAAAACGCACCTTGTTGCAAATATAAAGGTGAAAATTCCGATTATGATGCTATCGTGTCTTGATTTGGCCAGCTTATAAATTCAGATATCCCTGCTTTATCACTTTGATCCTAAAATAATGAGCTAGGTAAAAGATAGGGAAATATAGTCTCATCAAAAACGACATGTCGTGAAATATAGATTTGACCAGTTGGAGGATAAAGACATCGATATCCCTTATGACGATCACTATAACCAAGAAAAACACATGGCAATGATCGAGCATCAAACTTATTTTTGGTGTAATCCCTAAGATAAGGGAAGCACCTACAACCAAAAATTCACAAAGAATTATAATCTGGTTTTTTGCCAAATAAGAGTTCATATGGTGATTTCATGCCCAACATCCTTGTAGGAAGCCGATTCAAAAGAAAAACTGATGTTTGAAAGGCTTCGACCCAAAATTTTTTAAGAATTCCACTTTGATGAAGCATAGTCAAGCCAATTTCACATATGTGCCTATGTTTTCGCTCGGCAACTCCATTCTGCTCCGGAGTATTCGGGCAAGATACTTGATTAATAACGCCATTCTTTTGAACTCTCCTCCTCCATTAGATTGAAAGATTTTATTATACCCTCCAAATTGTCTTTCCAAATATTTCTCAAAATTGAGAAAACATGCAAAAAAGTCGGATTTTTGCCGTAATGGAAATAACCAAGTATATCGCGCATAATCATCCATAAAACAAACATAATACTAAAACCTTTGAAATGAGATTATCGGAGCTTTTCCCCACAAATCACAATGTATCTTTTCAAAAGGCTTAGTAGTATTAGATTTGAAAGGCAAAAAAGGAAGTTTAAATGCTCGACCCATCTGACAACTACTACATATTGTAGAATTTTTAACTGTTTAACACTCATAAAGCATTCCCCCAGTTTTCCTTACTAAACAAATGTAATTCTTCATTTAAGTCCTTATTAATTCAATATTTACATAACTTTATTGAAGTTAAGACTTGGACATCTCAGATTTTTTAGTGCCTCAGAAAACTCTCTGGAATGCTCTATCATTTCTGAATATTATTGATAAATTATAGAAAGTTCACCTTCCTTGCTTAGTCAATTAATGGCTTAAAATGATATAGGTTACTTGGAAGAGGCATCCTGCCTCAAACATGAACCCATACGTCGTGACCTCGTTACTTGCTGAAACTGCAATTTTATGGGAGCCCACCCTTGAGGCCGAGGCCCTTGCTGCTTAGAAGCTAGCATTGAAGTTGTTGGTTGAGAGAGGTCAAACACATTAGTCAAATCGAAGAGGACTTACAAGCTGAGAGATGCTGAACCCTTTTTCCTCCAGATTTAGGTCATTGGAAGAAAATTTGCAAATACTGACCAAAGGAAGGAAAAAAAAAAAAAAAAAAAAAAAAAAAACAGAGAGAACATCCGCATGTAAATGAAGCTTTCCCGAGGGAGATAAAATTAGGCGTCCAAGCTCAACCTGGTCTCCTTTACATTGGTTTCATCCTGCTTTTGCAAATAGTCTCAACATCTTGGCATTTGAGTTTACGATTACCCTTTAGGGTCATAGACATCTTCCTATGTTTGAATTGTCACTTACTTCGAAATTTCAGTGCCATTCATCCAAATTTTTAGTGTTGTCGTATGCTAAACTCATTCAATTTGGCATGTCCAACTTTCTTTTGAATGAAAGACAGACTGACTTCTTATTCAGTAAACATGAGATGTGCTAGCTCGTTTTATCTCTTCCAATGTCTTATCAAGAGAACTCTCGGAAGTATAAACAGTCAATGATCCTTGGGGTCACGCAAGTTCGTCCGTGCAACTCAGCTATTCTTTATTCTTTGTAAGGTAAAGAAATGTTCTCATTCCCATGGAAAGTGAAGTACAAGTATAAAAACAGCAATTTGGCTATCCCTACCATTTTGAGAAATGGGATAGGCGTTTCCATTGAAATATGGAGGAGAAGACGCGCCAGTTGACATCTCATACGATTCCTGGGTCTGATTAAGAGAAAGAACTGCAAAATTTTCTGTTGTTAATAGATTTATGAAATTGCTGGTAAATTTCTAATAATATTAATACAAAGAAAGTATGACTGGTTCTTCAAATATCAGGACAACTCCTCAAAGACACAGTCAGGGGGCTCGTGATGGCTTTCCCCGCTAGACATTTGTTGAAATTTGCCTTTTGAAACTGAAGGTACAATTTTTAAGCATAGTTCTTCATTCCCTCTCCTTAATTTATGCCCTCCCTTACCCCCAGCCTCTAAGGAGAGATAAACAGAAGAAACCAAAAGAAAGAACTAGTAGAATGCATAATTTCATATCCTAATAATTCCACTTCTGATTGAGAGAGCATTTATACCATATAAAACAAGTCGATGCCCTCTAGTTACAAAAGTTAGGCCTGCTGGAAAAGAGACTATAGACGCACTCCAAACTACAAAATTATCGTAAACTTACCTATTCTAGCAAAGTTTCCTTCCACCCTCATGCATAATTTCAAAAGCAAATTTGTATTTTTCAAAAGATGGGTCATCAAACTCTACATATTTGGTAGCAATTTCATGAAGACTCCAGACCATCTTAGCCTTAATTTCGTGGGAGCCACCTCCTGATTAAAAATCACGTACAGTGCCATACTCATCTCTCCTCGTCCACCTATGTAAGATGTAGCGAGATGGAAGCTCCCTAATATCGAGAATCTAGAACAATCTCAAAGCATGTCACAAAATACACCCTCTGATTCAAACATTTGACAGCCACAACTCACATCGAGATTGGTTGAACAAAAGGTAACGATATGTTTCTCATTCTCATTACCACACTTACAGATCAAATATTTGCTGATGCCCCCTTGCTCATGAATCTTGGCATCCAGATAATTGTAGCTTTGTAAAAATTCCCTCTGGAAAACTTTGAAAACCGAAAGCGTATAAAGCCTCCTACATTGCTTTTCCATCGGTTCATTTGTCTGCAAAAATGCCTGCAAGTTGAATGAATTATAATCTTCTTTCCTTTCATTACCACAACGTTGCTCCAAACCTTGCTCATATCTCACAACAAATTCTTCAAGTGATGTTTGAGAGCTTAAATATGGATCAAAAAAGGCATCTAGACTTCCATCCATGGGAATTCCAGCAAAAAATGTCCACGTTAAGTACAGTGGAACCCAATTTTCACGCTTCTCATACATTTCCTTGAGCCAAGCATTTTCCCTCAGGCCATATTTGCAGAAAAGAACATCCCATGCAGCATCAAATTCACCCACTGTATGACTTTGATAAACACTTCTCATATTCATATTTACAATCACTACTCGGTGGACTGAAATGCTCACATTCTTTTGTCTTCATTTGCCACATTGAAAATCGATGATGACTCCAAGGAAAAACCTGCGCAATCGTTTGCAGAATGGAATCATCTTGATCAGCTATTATCGACTTGGGATGGCACCCGGACATTGCCCCGAGCCATGTCTCAAACAACCTTATGAAGGACTCCTTTAATTCATTAGCAACTAGTGCATATCCAAGAAGAACCGGGTGCTTGTGGTGATTAACACCAACAAAAGTAGCAAATGCCCCACGGAATTATTTTGCTTATAGGAGGTATAAAAAATGATGGGATCAGCAAACTGACTGCAGGAAAACCTAGATCTGCCATCGGCCTAGAAAAGAGTCCTATGACAACCCATTTGTACATCGACAGCATAAAAGAATCAGATGTCATCAGCTTGTCAGTTCTGAAAGTAATTATGAAGCATTGTATACCAATCAATTCCTGTGTTGTTTGCACGATGTTTCTTTATGAGGCTCTCATTGTGCTTTTTAGCAATGTCTAGTTTTTCTGATGTTTCATTAATCTCATCTAAAAATTTCCTAGAAGCTGAACCTTTGTTGGTTTTCATTTGCATCTCAAGCTCATGGTTATGCTCTAGTTGATAACAATCAACAATCCATCTTCCATTATCATGCCTCTTAATCCTCATAACCACATGAAATCCTTCCTTCGAGCAAACAAATCTCCAAGAAAATTGAACCATCATTCTTTGATCGAAACAACCGATCGATAAGAACTTTAAATCCCACATTCCCAGCATATGTATCATGATACTAGTATGCTTCATTAGCTGAATCAAACATAAGACCCACGTAGGGCTCAAGTCTCACTTGTCCTTCATTTGCCCCCGGTTTAATGCGTTTGGCACTGACAATACCTGAAGAAGATGGACACGCGTTATCAACATCAGGCTGTTTTATCTGTGGCTTACAGCACAAATCAACTACTTGAGCAGTTGTTGCTGAACTTTTGCACTGGGAATTGGCAGGATGATTCTCCTCGCAAGCGTTGAGATCATGATTATGATGTTTCGCAAATTGGTCAAGGATCCACTTGCCAGAATCAGATTTTTTTCACGCTTATGAATACAGGGCATCCTGTCCATGAATTAATCTGAAACCCTTCTTTCCAGCACACAAATCTCCCATTACAAACAGATGCATCCACTTGAAATCAATACAATTGACCAGACCATATTCTAGAACCCACTCATGATGCATAAATGCCATAGAATATACAAGCATCATCTGTGGTATCAAACTCCAACCCCCCTTATAGCTCCTGTTCAAACTCTTCTTCACCCACCCTCATTGAAATCTCTCTCACAAATAGCACCAAGCATTCCTCAGTCTTTAAAAGCTGTACCTGAAATAAGAAAATAAAGTAAGCGAGATAACATAGAAAACTCAATAAATCAGCCCATTGTAACTACAGCTAAAAATCAGGAGAATCAAGGACTCGAGACATGAGCAACTTCACTTTTAAAAAAAATAACCACATTGTCAAAATAGAAAGAGTCACGCTAGTATTACTTAAACTAGTCTAAAAGAATTCGAAAATCATAGTCAACACTCAATAGGAGTCTACCATACGATACCAATTTCTATAAACTATGTGTGTACACCAAGCATTATTCTTATACAGCCAAAAACTCGATTTAGACATTCTAATCTATCACCCATTCAGGAACATCAGCAGTCCTTATTGCGTTGTCACATATTCTACACTAAAACCCAAAAAAGAAGAAAAGGGGGTAAGGACCACTTCATTACGGATGGCAGGATGTACGGAACTTCGATGCTCGATGAAAATTGAGAGCTCCAAGGCTCCAAGTCGTCGAAGGTTGAAGGAAATTCTCCTTGGTTCAATAAACTCGAGTTCATTGATGGAGCACACGGATTCGAAGCACATGCGCTAGTCCATCGCTCGCGATTTGAAGAGTACGGATGCAGCAAGGTAAGCGGCAAATTCCGGCGCCGATAGCCGGCAGAGAAGGCTCCAGAACGCGTCGAGGATCGAGAGACGAGCTTTTCGGCTTAGTCCTCCTTCTCCATAGATGACTGTTGTCTCGTTGTTTGTGAATTTGGGAGTGATGGGCTGGATCGCCTTGAGCCCACAAATGGAATGAATGTGGGCCAGACTCCATAGATGGGATCTTTCGTTGATCAGTTATTGTTTTATTTATTGTTTTTTTTTTTCATTCACTATTCTATATTTATTAATCTTTAAAAAAAAATGCATATTCGATGGGCCTATAAAAAACTCAGGTGTTGAGAGACGGTGAGCATGAAGTCAACAAAAGCAAACGCATGACATGCATGATTAATGATTATCGGTTGCAGCTAATAAAGAATATATATATTTTTGCTAGAGGCTAATAAAGAATATGAAAGTGTGATAGAGGGAGCTAATAAATACAATAAAATCGTTAATAGGTTATGCAAAAAAAAAAAAAATAGATTGAAAGATAGAAGCAGCTAATAGTATGATCAAATAGGAAATTCACTAAAGGTTTAACTGTGTATATCGAATAGAGCTGAACTAGAAAATGAATATGTTATGGCATAGAAATGAGAGCCAGACTAGATAAAAGAAATAAGTCGTCTTGCAGTAATTGGTAACAAAAATGTATGAATTTGAATAGAAGGATATTCCAAACTAATCAATATCATTGCAATATGATACAAAAATAGTAAAAGATTGTGTCCAAATTGTATATGCCAAAAAAATTGAGTGGTATGTTCATCATTTTGTCCTTGTATGGAATCCTTTCAATATTTATGAAAACGGAGCAGCGTGCATAAAATGCCTAAATATAAGATTGCACATTGCATAAATGTGCAAGTTCAGGTATGGTCTAGGGCATGAAGAGATATTTGAGGCAATTTTTATTTATCTATAGATTAGGCAAAAATAAAGAAAGAAAGAAATCATGTAGAAGCATTTATTCAGGCATGCAAAAGTTCAAGCGATAGAGAGAGTTCATCTTGATTGCATCCTATCACGTTTAAGAAAATATAGTGATCAAATTAAACCAACAAAAGCAATTTACACAAACATTACGCAAAGGAAATCAAATATGTCCATCTAACATATGTATGCCTAGGGTCCTTGACTATGCTTGCTTATCGTCTTCCATACTTTGGTTATTGTGGAATTATTTTCCATGTTTCTCTCCCCTTCATTGATTTGCATTACAACTACATAGATTCATTCTGTCCAATTGTCACCGCTTCTAATTTAATCTTTGGATGTATAACTTTAACTACTTGATTCATACAAATTGACATTCAAATTTGATAATTGTACAACCATTCAAATGCCCTTTGCGGGACTTGCTTGAGTGAACTTTCATAAGATGAGTTGACACACGTTCAAGCCCAACGAATGAGTCTTAGCTTATTCAGTGCAACACACCTATATCTTTCATGGTGCGACTTCATTCTTGGGCCAAGAATTTCAATATCAACGGACAGTAAACTGTAACTCCTATTCATTGATTTAGATGATTGGCAAACCGCTATTGGCAATTTTACCAATAATGTAAGAAATTTACTGTCACCCAATCCAATAATTAGTTATCAATTTTTAGAAAATTTACCACTTAATCAAAATCTCACTAGTGAAATTGATAACTCACAGAGATTTAACAAAGCTTGTCCAGAATGGCCAGATAGGCGACGGCCATGGTTCTTCGGCTGGGGAGAGAGAGAACCAAATAATCGCATGGCTTCTAGGCTTTGTAGTGGTCCAAATAATGTAAGTTAGACTTAATGGATGGGTTGGCGCAACTAAGCAAATGACCAAATTTGAGGTTTTTCTCTTCTTCTTTTTTATTTTTTAATTACTATTTTTAGTTATTGTTATTATATATATCGCTTTTATATTTTTTATATTACATACAAAACATATGCTTGATGCGTCTACAAAAATTCATGTCCCAAATTTATTTAATTTCATTATCCTTTTAGTTATTATTATTATTATTAAGATCTAACTGTCACAATTAATAAATTCACAATTTCTTTATTATTATTTGTTTTAGTTTGATGTTTGTGCGATCTTGATGCAGTTTTTAAATACTGGATCTTTCAATTAGTTAAATCATGTATTGCCACTTGTCATTAATTGCGAAAATCTTCCAAACAATACAAATGATCTTTTTGTAGGAGTTTTTTTAAAGGAAATTAAAAGAGAAAAACACAAAAACCAAAAAAGGAAAATGAAGCAAGCAAGACATCCGTCACGACCTAAGCATTCACATGCCACGCGCCTGCACGTTATCATCGCCTCTCTCACTCTTTCTCTCTTGTCTACATTTTCTCCCATTATAAAAGCTTCTCAAAACTGGTTCCTGTTATTATTCGATGGAAGTGAGTTAGAGACGATGGATGGGTCGGACTGGGTCGGACGAAGTGAAGGAAGCTCAGGGACGATCTCCCCAGCTTCCTCGACGACTCTGATCCCGAGCCAAGGGCTCCGGATCTGGCTCTCTCATGCAGAGCTTCTAGGACGAGATTGTACTACGTGGTCGTCCTTGTCAATGTAGTTGTTGGCAGTGGTCCACCTCACGTTGGATTTTTGATGACTCGGAATTGGAGGTCGGGTACCTTCTACAGGCTTTGCACGACGAGCTCAGTCTCCCGCCTTCGACCACCACTTCGACATGCAAAGTCTTGAGCCGTGAGGCCGAGTTGGTACTGGTCGCGTCTGAGTCGTCTGGGATTGGCTAGTTCTGGGAGTTTGAGAATCAGATCCCGAGTTACAACGACTCGTTCTCGTTAGGAGCTGGAGAGGTATATGATGCAGGAGATGAGGAGGGCGAGCATGCGCCCAACAACTCCGCCTTGGGTTTTGGTTTGTCGGATCTGTCGGGTTCTTCGAGGTGGCAGGAGACCGCGCTGGTGCTATATAGGCGGGATCAAAACGTTTCCATGATCCGGTGGACGCTGATTTGCTTTGCGAGATCTCGGCATGTCAAAAGGGGGACATAGACAGATCATTGAAAGGGTCAAAATACATCCTTTGATGCAGGGTGCGGGAAACCTCGACATCCATGTTGTTCCTTTGGGATGGCACTTATTCCCAAAAGTGCGAGAAACACAGAGAAAATCATCGAACTTAAAAAGTTAAAAAACATTTTGTCACTCTTTCATCGTCTTCTAAGAATTGCTCTAGTAGGTATCCCTAAGTAGATAAGTGTCAACATTGAGATTCATAGTAGACCTCCTGTTTTACTATTAAAAGTTTAGGCTCTACCTAATTCAAACATATGTAAAAACATAATAGTGATAGTTTACTTTGTAAGTTCCGTTCATGTTGTAGTTCATTTTCTTTTTGTGGTAAATATAATAAATTTGTATGTAAAGATTAACTCTGTACTAAATAAGATTCCAAACTTCTCCAGGAAATGATATTAAACCAGTATTTGAAATAGTATTTTTGGTAAAGATGGGCTAGGGACATGGACAGATCCTGGTGACTCTTGCCGTGGAGCTCAGCTTGCCGTGCCTTCCCTTATAGCTTGTTCTCATCCAGAGATGGAACAGTCAATTCTTGAAGGTAATGCGCATTCTAGAAAGGTTGTTTAGCAAAGCCTACTGGTACTAGTCAATGTCGATGAAAACAAGTCAAGCATACATAAGTTATTTCGGCACTTGACCCTGAGACTCGATTCAGATGAGACTGATTTATCGAACTCTCTTTCAAGGTTAATGATTCGCTTCTGAGGTGAGATTACACACTGTTAGCCAAAGGTGTGGTAGATATAAAGGATGTTAAAACTTACAGGTATTAATTATAAAAAGACCCCAAAACTTACTTGCGTTGGCTGAAGTAACTTCAGCTAATGGAGACGGGAGAGAGACTGCTCAAGAAAACAAATCCATTATAAAAAAAATTGTGGAGGACAAAGTACCAACGCTAAGTTGATTAACTTAGAAAGTTAATGATTCCATGAGACTAGCAGTCTGTGCTCTCAGGGATAAGTTTTCTGATAGAGTGTGTCGTACAGTACAACATTGTGATTAACTCATATTGCTGTCTCTGGTATAGTGCGCATCGGATGTTGAAGTTTACTGAAATTTAAACTGATCTGAGAGCTCCAACTTGAGAGTTGACTCAAACGAAACTTAATAATTATACTCTCTAAATGAACTGATTCTGCAGTGTAATCGGATTAATAGCAAGACAATTTTTCAACTCTCGACGATTGCATCAAGGTCTTGATTTACCTCGCAGTCCTCGAGCAATTTCAGTTTCTTTCAAGAGGCGGTGACCAATCATTTTAAGTGAGATATGTCCAGCAAATGGGATCTGCATTCCAATGTATTATTAGTCTACATGATTGGTATAAGCATCATGAAGGCACCAGCGACCATCGAGAGTAGTACATCAACTTTTTTAGCTGATTTCACAGCGACAAGTTTATCGCCTTAGAACGCCGGAAGCCTATCAAGACTGAGACATTCGGGCATGGACTTAAACGTGGATATTAATTTAGATTTACTGAACCTATACAACAGGTACGGATAATCATTCAAGCAGACAAAGATGATGTCAGTCAGCTTCGAAGTCGTATTCATACTAACACTGCTCAGGCCTTTCACCAAACACGTAATGTGCATTCGATCAAAGGGCGCAATGCAGCAATGAGACAAATGAGAATCACGACCCATTCAGCACGAGATCGTCAAGACTGGATCGCAGTACTTAGTATTATAATCTCGGACGGGAACAATTTTCATTGCCAGCAAACAACAAAGCTGTCAGGTTTCTATTTCACACGCGCAACGCTCAAAACAGAACAAGGAGCAATTTTACCTCCGCCAGGAGCGATTCTCAGTCACAATCGGTTGTTCAACCAGCCCGCTTTTTGGCTCCAATTCCTGCGCGTTGGAGGTCACGTCTCCGTCCTCCTCCTCCCGCCGAGTGGCTCTCTCTCATTGCGCGATGAACTCGTCATCCTCTCACGAGAGCTGACGATCGCTGCCTGCGTCCGGACAGCATCCGGTCGCCTCTTGCTCGCTCCTCGCACAATTCCCACCATCTCCGTTCTTCTGGTTTTGAATGTTCTCCGGGGAGAATCGAAGGCTTCCACGGAAGAAGAAGAAGAAGAAGAAGAAGAAGACGATCGTTAATAAGAGTTTCAACTTGCATTGAGACTCGGCAGGTCATGTCACATTGGTGGAGAGGCAAATCTAGAATGAATCGGGATCGCATTTAGAGTTTAATGGGGGAAGATATGACCTGAATAAAAAAAAAGATTGTTAAAAACTGCTTCGCAATTAACCCAGAAAAAAGGGGATGGAACAGAGAATTGGAATGGGTGATACTAATGACTGCTTTTGAGCAAACTGCAGTTATTCTTGTCTTATTACTCGTGTATAGGGATTTCGTTTACAAGAATTTCATGATAGGTGAGAGCTAGATCATCCGGCAGAGTATTACACTCAGAGTCTGAGACCTAAAAACATTCGATTCTTTCAAATGAAATACAAGATGTCCAATGGCGACAAACTCCTGTCCGTCTTAATTTCTCATGGCATCTCGTAACGATTTAGTATGTTACTGTAGTGAAGACCCAAGGTCGACGCCATGACAGGCATCGAGTGCTGAATCACCGCGTTGTCCGACAGAAAATAACAAAGAAAGAACCTTAGGTTGTAAGCGGCTCTGTCTATAGCGGTTCAAAATCACATCAAAATTCATAAAATAGAATGCTGGTTGCCAGTTTTTCCTTCTTGCGCTTAAGGACGATCTATTATAAATAATAATAAAAATTGGAGACATGCTTGTCACGTGACATTTAACTTCGTGCACCTTGCAAATATGTCAACCTATAAACATGAAGACTCGCACGACTGGAAAATTTAACGATGGGAATTTTTTCATCCGTCACCTATCCATATTTTTTAACAATTTGAAATCCATGGATATTTTTCTCCTATGGGTAAAAGTTACGAATTTTTTTTTTTCAGATTTGACTGATGTAATTTAGCAAATGTACATCTAAATTCCCTTGATGGCCTATTCGAAGATCACGAGCCCACATGATGTATTGGCATCACAAATTGAGTCCACTTTTGTGCTAGGATAGAGGCTAGAGAAAAGAGACATTGGATTATGAAAACAACTTTAAAAGGTAAAAAAAGGTGTTATTACAAATACGACCTATTATATATATTACATGTGTGTATATATCTTTGCAGCTGTGAGGTTGTTTAACAATTGGAAGTCTTCTCACAGAAGATAAGACACTGATTGAATTGTTGGTTTAGGCTATCATCTTGTATTAATCTTCATCTAGCTTTGGAATGATTGGGCTATATCTTCTCTTGCATGGAGAGACAGAGAAAGATAGAGATATCAAAAATGGCAGAAGTTGTCATCGTAAGCATTGTTGGGAAGATTTGTTGTTAAGTTATTGCATAAGCTTCTCGTTGCTAAGTCACTCACCAAAAATTTGAAACTTACCCCAAATTTGGAAGACAGGTGCAAAAATGATTCTATAGAGGACTAGTGCAAGATTGCTCATACCCCCCACCATTCATTAGCTCTGAGTGAGGACTACTAATGACTAAAAATTCTCCAATTTTCTTTCTTATAGTATGTGGTGCCTTTCATTTCAACAGTGACATTAGTATTACTTTCAAATTGTATATCAATAGCTTTTTGCCCCTTCAATGGTACGAGCAATCATACTTGACCGGATTGGGGGAGATATGGAGAGTTTGGCAAAAGCTCTAGACAATTGGATATCATGGATGCAGGCAATTACATGGTGCGAAAACATCATCATCCATGTTGTTTCTTCAAGATGGCCCCAAACTAAGTTCTTGTCTCATCCCAATGGCTGCGAGACAAGAAATGAAAATTCGACCGCGATTCCTTCTCATCCAACTCCAAACTCATTAATTTAGGCTCGTGACTTATACTATAAATTCAGTGTGAAATTTAGAAGCTGATAGGACAGCTCTCATACATGAAGTGATTATATGTTTCCATAGAGGCCTTTGGTTTTGTTCCCTTAAAAGTTATACTCTGCTATCTATCTTTAAGGACTGCTCTAGCAGAAATCTCCAAGTAGATAGGTATTATGTCAAGATTCAATGTAGATCTCCTGCTTTTTAATTAACAGTTTAGGATTTACCTAATTTAACATATGCAAAAATATAAAATCACAATTTACTTTGTAAGTTCCATTCCTGTTGTCCTTCAATTTTTTTATTTTTTATTTATAAATGCAACAAATTTGTATGTTAAGGATAAGTCTATACTAAATAAGATACCAAATTTTTTTGGGAAATGATATTAAACTAGTATTTGAAATAGTATCTTTGGTAAAGTTGGTCCAGGGCAGATGTCAAGGCTAGTAAAAGCCATAATCCTTTTATCTAGCCAACATTCAAGCTCCTATTTTGAATCGAACATTTGTCATTGAATGTTAATAGAATGTGCATCGTCGAGAGATCAAACAGAAACATAAGTAAGCGAAGAGAGAAAGCTCGAAAAGTACTTTGAGGAACAGGACGCACAAGCCCTCGTCACTTCATAGAATACACATCTTTTGTGCTTTCCATTTGAGCAGTTGATGAGATCAGAATGGACTGTATAGGTAGAAATGGCTTCGATTCAGGAGATTAGTGCGAACCTTGGCTTCTCTGCTCCTGTTGTGGAGCTCAGCTCGTTCTGTCCTCCCTTATAGCTTATTCTCATTCATGAGACGCACGCAAACACATCACTGTCGAACCCACTTATGGACCGAAGAAACGGTGAATCTGGTTTGCGGCAATGGCTCAGTGATGATCTGGTAAGGCAGTACAATGAAAAGAAGGTAAAACAGATCATAGGTCAAGAGGCAAATCTAGAATGAATCAGTATCACATTGAGAGTTTAATCATGGAAGACACGACCTGGTAAATGTGGCCGTGGCTCAAGGTACAAGAGTCTAAAACCGTGCCAATTGAAATTCTGGCAAGCTGATTCCGGTCCAACTCCAGTTCAGGTTTAGCGACAAATAAGCCAACGACAGTAGTTGAGGCTCAGCTCTATGGTTGATGATGGATCCATTTGCTTTCCATGAGTGTTAGATGTCTCTCATGCGTGATCGAGTGCATTGAATGATTGGGTCTGGTTCTTGTATTTCTCAATCTATGTGCCTGTATTTGTGCTTGTGCCCGTGCCCATGCGTATGCCTGTGCCTATGTGCCCCGTGAATTGAATGTGCCCATCGTGCCTTGCATCGTGCCTTGGCCGTGTGGATTGATCCACGATCGATCTTGGTCGAGTGTCTTGGCCAGCACGGATCGATCCTCAGCCATGCATTGGCCAACGATTGCCCATAGGCTTCCCTTGGCCTCGTGAGCACCTCCGGGGTAGTTTGATTCTTGGTTCCATCTTTTGGTTGTTTTTCCTTGGCTGGAGTTTTGGGTACCAGTAGATTGAAGCTACAAGACAACAATAATAATTTCTTGAAGCTTGGATATAGACGATTTAGTTTGTTTTTCTTTTCTTTTCTTTTATTCGATTAATTCGTCTTGGATTTTGATTAGGTGCAAGAGTGTCTTAAATATATGTAAATTCACTTTCTTGATTTTGTTAAACTCATGGTCAAGAGAAGGGAAAGTCCAAGTCGACTTGTTTACCAAATTATACGTTTTCCTATTCCAAGTTGTAGTAGGTCTTAGCAAGTATTATTTTGGGCAATTTTGGCTTAATCTAGTGTGATGATTTCTAAATTATTGGTACTTGAGTTGGCTAAAACTGTTTCCTATAATTTGATAAAGGAAATTTTGCAATCTAATTAGAGCTATGGATTTGCTATTGGGAGATGCATCCTCTGTGCTTGTGTTTCGAATACTAGTAGTTGATATAAATGCTTCTGAGCTTACACAAGATGTAATTAATGCACTAATTAAATGTCCTAATTAGTCCTGGCATGTTTGAGAAGTAAGGAAATCTGCTTCTCTCTCTTTGTGGTTATTGTCTAGTTGATTTTTATTTTTTTTTTACATCAATGACGGAATGTTTTTGGTGTATTAAGCATATATGCGATGAAATCCTCAAGGTTTGGATTTTGTGTTGTAATTGAGACTTGTTCATTTAGTCTCACTGTTGATGTTTTGTTATGAGCTTGTAACAAATTTGTTGACCTACTTTGTGGTTTTGCTGTGATTAAAATATAAACTATTTAATAAAAAGGATAATCTTCATGAATGATTGGTAACATTGTTGCTATTTGAACAAATATCAACTTCATTAATTTCTTTGGTTGCATCGGTGGGAGGGCTTACTTTTCACTTGGCTTTTGTCTATGCCTAATATAAAGCCACTTATGAAAAGTGGTCAATTGCCCACTATTTCCTAAAACATTAGTATTACATAATACCGAAAAGAAAATAGTGTTATGTAGTGCTAATAAGTGTTGTATTGTATCAGTAAATTTATTCATGTGCATTGACGAGCTCAGCTCCCTTTATCTTCCATTGTTACCATCATCTCTCTGTCAGGCTATCAAATTAGTTTGGTTTTGAGTCTCTCTATTGATTGGTGTTAATGAGATTCAGCTAATTTAAATAAGCACATGAGATAACGGATTTTGAGTTGTCCTCACTTCTCCTTTGGACACTGTAAATTTCGGTTGTCATGCTCATGTGTCTAAAGCCAGTGCAGGATTGTGTTCCTCCATGTGTTTGCCTCCATCATGTGCGAAGTGTGAGGTCTTAAATGAATTATAACATTCTCCAATAGTTTGTCTTGATATTAGTAAGGCTTATTAATGCAGTGCAACCAAGCTATTAGCCCCACGTGCACGGAATGGCGCGTAGGGTGAGTGTAGGGTCCTCTAAGGCCTATTTCATTTTTTTTTTTAATATGCCTAATTTTTAATTTATGATTTTTTGGTATGGTAAATTTTAATTTTGGCATATTAAATATTTATTTGGAATTACTTATTGATATCCATATTTAATTCCATAAAAAAAAAAATTGTGCCTATTTTTCAATTTTTAATTTATGGAAATTTATTATAGGATATGAGGGATAAGATGATAATATTCACTTTCCCTAATTTAGCATAGATTATCTATACTTTCTTGCTTGAGTTTAACTAGATAATCTTATATGCTTAATTATAGAAATAGGCACATAAAATTGTGGCAAAAATTGTTGATTGATAAATGCAATATGATCTTGGGAAGCACATGTCGTAAAGTGCTTCATATTGTTTGATGAATTTTTGGCCATTGATTAAATGGAATATTATTTACAAATTGTTGAAGTTTGTAAATTATTGAAGTTTGTAAATTATTGAAGTTCCTTATTGATAAAAATTAGTATATACAATCACCTGCTCAAAGGGGTTATTGTGTATATTAATTTGAAAATTGCATGAAGATATATTCCAAAATTAAAAGATGGGGATGTATGACTCAAAAATTTATCTGCCCAAAGGGGATAAATTTTTAAAGTTATATGTAATTCCCCTCTATATTAATATATTAGAGATAATTGATGGGATGCGTGACTCAAAGGTTTATCTACCCAAAGGGGATAAACTTTGAGAGTTATATGTGATTTCCCTTTATGTTAAGATAATAGGGATGTATAATTTAAAGAATTTGTCTGCCTAAAGGGGATGAATCCTTAAAGATTATATGTAATTCTCCTTATCTATCTCTATATATTGATATCATGGAGATATATAATTTAAATGATTTATCTGCCCAAAGGGGATTGATCATTGACAATTATATGTAATTCTCCCTATTGTTGTTTTACAAACTTCATGCTATGGAAAATAATGGTGTATTATACGCTCTGCCCAAAGGGGAGTTTATAATATACTAATTATTTTGTGGAATTACTTATTGCCCATAATTGATCATATTGCATTATGTGTGACAAACAATTACTTCTATTGTGAACAACAATAATGCCACGACTAAGATGTTAATCAGATCAAATATTATATTGTTAAGGATTTAGTCAAAAATGGAGATATTGTGATTGAGAATATTAGAACTAAGTCCATGTTATTTGATCCTCTAACAAAAGATTTATGACTCATTTTGTTAAAAAAACATGTAGAGAATATGGATGTTTTAGAGTCTTTTGATCTCTTTTGTTAGTGGGAGTTATATAGCTTATATTTCTGGATATTATAGTTATATACAAACTAATAATGCTTTTATAATATCCATTAAAGCATTTACTTTTGATGATCATTATTATTGATTTTTTGTTATCCTTTCTCCGTCGGCGAGAAATGGAAATATGAAACAGTATCTTTAAACAAATTTTTGTTTAAAGACGATTTGGATGTCACTAATTATGAGATCTCATGTTGGATTGTGACATAGTTGTGCAATTTCATGTTGTTTAGAAATCGCACCGAGGCAATTTCATGTTGTTTAGAAATTGAAATTGCGCCGATGCAGTTTCATGTCGTTTAGAAATTGCATTGAGGACCGATAAGAAATAGTGTATATTTTGATCACATGTTGGCTCTATTTCTTACTACACTACTAGGCCCATGATCCATGAAAATATAATGTTTATTTATGTGATTATGGAAGGTCATGTGTTGCGGTATTTTCTTAACACATTGATCGACATAGTCCTATAATGAGGTTATATAGGATTGGATTGGTTTTGAGATGCCATTATTGGAATATTATTTTTCAAAATTGTGGCCACATAAAACAAATTTTCAGTTATTAACCCGAGTGTGTCGTTTTCAAAATTAAAATCATTTTCAAAATAAAACAAATTAATTAATGTAGCCCAAGTGGGAGAATGTTAGAAATTTTCCGATAATGGGCTTACATTAATTAATTAATTTTCTATTTTATATAATCGGGTTAATGGATATTCCAATATATTTTGAACCCTCAAGTGATCTTATTGAATTGGGTTTTGGCATCCATTAATTACGGGCCTAGTTGAGCAAAGAAAGTGTAGGCAATTGTATTTAACGAAGCCCGTAATGGGAGGGGCCCGGTCAACACGCTATTGATTAGGGTTTGCTAGGTCCCCCTCTCTAGCCTATAAAAGGGTAGGTTATACCTATCGGCCCAATGAATCCCATTAAAGCTGCTAAACCGAAATAGGTCATAGAGAGGAAGACCCGGCATACCAATAGATCATTGATTATATCAACTTGATCTGTTTTCTATCAAGTGAGGCTATGGCTCAAACAGGTATGTGTTTAATTCCGCTGTACATATTCGAATTCTTGGTGTTATACAATCATGTATGAATTGAATTTATTCTTAATTTATTGATTGTTCATATTAAGAAATATTACAACATGAACACAGAGCATAACAGAGCAGTATGCCGTGGGGCTGTCCAAGGTAGATTTGACGATTGCGAGGGGTGGTGTTGTGTATGCGAGTGTTAATGACTAAACCAGCGGGAATAAAGGATCCGAAAACAGGGCCCTTCCTGCCAAAAATTGAATCAGAAGGGAGGAGTGTTCCGGTTCCAACTAGAGAGAGAGGAGAGTCGCGTTCGCTGGAGCATCATCGTGATCAGGTTGTGCAATCCGTCGATAGCATCCTCCGTCGTTCGTCTCTGGTTCTCCTTCTTGCATTCACGGAGGTTAGCTCCCAACTTTTATCCGATTATCTATGGAGGATCCGAGCAAAGAGAGAGATCTGTACTTCCTCCTGCTGACGTCACCGAGTTCGCCTCCAGCTGCACACCATGCCGAGTGCGTTTGTGGCGGCCAGAGATAGAAGACTCTCGACCCGCGGTGGTTGGCGGTGGCTGTACGCGTGTGGGGGAAGAATGGCCGAGAAGAAGTCCCTCCCGCCGTTCTCTCTTGCTTGCTATTATATTATTATTTTGTATTATTATCTTTTTATATTTTATGAAGACAAACCAAGAAAACTAATCCTATTTTAGAAAATGTACTAAATGCCGAGTTATCTAAATTGCAAGAACTCAACGATTAATTAATGAGACAATTTTTTTGCATGAAAACAAGTTCCTTTTTTGTTTTTAAAGTGTTAAATATGATCATTTGGCAAAAATCTAAGTATCAACAAATACAAGGTCACCTGTTAAGAAATCATCAATACTATAAGAATTTGCCAATTTTCAAATGAATTAGTAAATAACAGACCAAAAAAAAAACTAGTAAATTGCAATCTCTTATTAAATTTTACCAGAATTACAAGTAAATTTCCAACATTATAATAAATTTACTAATATTCCAATACTTTAGTAATTCGTCAACTTACTTGGACCATTACAAGTGAATTTAGTAAATTATCAATCCTACAAGAAATTTACTAATATCCTAACAAATTAGTAAACAATCAATTTATTTTAAAATTCTACCGTTGTCGCTAGTAATATACTAAGACTATAAGAAATTTACTTAATAAATTAGTAAATTGTATATGTTATTATTATTTTTATTTTTTGTGGGATCCTTTCTTATTGCTATTATATATATATATATATATTGAGGAAGCATATTACAAGAAAACTAATCCCATTATAGAAAATGTATTAAATGCCTAAGTAATCACAAGAACTTTACATTTAATTAATGAGATGTTTTTTTTCGAAAGCAAGTTCCTATGTTTTTTTAAAAGTATTAAAATCAAATTCAAATGTTAACAAATGTCAGGTTTTCTTTTTGTTAGGAAATTATCAATATTATTAAGAATTTACCAACTTTCAAATGAATTAGTAAATTAAAAACTCTTATTAAATTTTACCGGTATTACACGTAAATTTCAACGCTATGATAAATTTACTAATATTCCAATAAGTTAGTGATCACCAATATCATTTGATGCTTAGATTGTCTACTTTCTGTTTTAGCCGTGACCCTCAAACTGAGGAACATATATAGTCTCTGTTTGTACGCGCCTTTGTCTGCTTGCGTATGTAACTCCGTTTGCATTCGTGTCTCTGCTCGCAGCTCCTTTTGTAACTGGAAATTATGCATATATAAGCCTTTTTTTCTTCAGAGAGAGAGAGAGAGAGAGAGAGAGAGAGAGAGGGAGGGCTTCAGACATTTACGCACAAAACCAGTAGAGCCATAAGCCAAAAAAAGAAAAAGAAAGATCTCGAGATCTCACTTTCTCATATCTTCAGCAGTGCCATCTTCTTCATCCATGGTAGTCATCATCTTCATCGTCACCATCGGACAACAGCCCTCTCTCTCTCTGTTTGTCTTCTTTAGGTGCACACAACCTGAACAGACATCAAGACACTCTCAAGCTCCTAATGGTTCCCTCTAAATTTCTTCTCCTTCAGGCGACAACCCTGCTGGAAAACCGACACAAATGGCCCCCTATCTCCGTTCGTCTTCCTTCGGCTAGCGCAAACTAGACAGCCAGCTCTAGCTTCGACTCTCTCCACGTTCATTTTCCGTGGATCTTCTGTAGAGATTCTCGCATACACACAAGACTCTGAATCCATTAAGGCACGATACACAATCAGGAGCTCCTCTCTCATTCTCCGGATCTTTCTCAAGCTCTCCTACTCTGGCGGCTCTTCCATCATTTGGCCAAGTTGTCTGGCCACTTCATTCAGTCGTCACCTTCAAGAGCAACCCAGTTAGTGACTGACGCACAGCTGGGTTACCAAGCCATTGTTGAAACGCAACCGGGCTGTCGTCGAGGAGCAACCAAGTTGTCCCATCACATCACCAGACTGATCGTCCAATTTACTCAACGATGCAGGAGCTCTTGTTCAGTAGAAAGTTTTGCTAATTAAATTGACGACTGAGTTTAGTGGATTGTTTTGGTTGATGATGGTGCTTAACAATGCTGAGCTTTTGGAATGAAAACAACAATCAACATTGGGAAGTGCGAGTACAGAGCAAAACAGAGAATAGTGAGGCATTCTGTGGATGGTGAAAAGACAGAGTCATTCATGTGTGTGTGTGTGTGAGTGCAAAAGGAAAAAAAATAAAAAAATAAAAGAAGAAGAAGAAGAGGGCACGCAGGCAAATTAGAGATATATTAATTAAATTGAGTAACATTTTTACATTCTTAAATAACGAGCTAAGTGATAGAAGGTTAAAATATACAATATAAGAAATATTAGGCTCATCATAATTTAAAGTATTTATTTACAGATGCGATTTGGCAGTAAAACTAATCACAAATAGTTATTACCACAAAGCCATAATACACATATTCGCATTCACTTGCAGGGAAGATATGATCCGGAGGAATTCACTTTATAAAAAGACAAGTACAGCAAATGGGATCTGCACTCCAATGTATTAGTCCACATTGATCAGCCTATGCTTCATGAATCGGCGGGTATTTTACAATTCAGCACATCAACATTTTTAGTTAGTTTAGTTTCACAGAGTCAAGCTCATCCGCTTATAGCACCGGAAGCCTATCAAGATTGAGACATTTGGGAATGGACTCAAAAGTGGATGTTAATTTAGGTTTACTTAACCTATATAACTGGTACGGTGTAAATCATTCATTCAAGCAGACAAAGATGATGTCAGTCAGATTCGAAGTCGTATGCATACTAATACGACTCAGGCATTCCACCAAACATGTAATGTACCTTCGATTAAATGGCGCGATGCAGCAATGAGACAGTGAGAATTACAACCCAATCAGCACGAGACCATCCAGACTGAATCGAAAGTTCTTAATATAATCTCAGACGTGGACAATTTCATGCTAGCAACAACAAAACTCTCGTCTCCAAGTCGTCGAAGGTTTGAAGATAATTCCTTGATTCCATGAACTCGAGCTCATTGACAGAGCACACAGATTCGAAAGCTCAAGCGCGAGAACATGGCGACTTGAAATAGCGAGAGAGAGGCTTTTCGGCTCCAATTCCTTGGTCGCGTCTCGGTTCTCCTTTCTCCTGCCGAGTGGCTGTCTCTCTCTCCCCCCATTTGTGCGATGACCTCGTCATTCTCTCAGGAGAGCTCTCCCACCATCTCCGCTCTTCTGGTTTTGATTGATAAGGGAATTGAAAGCCTTCCATGGAAGGAGATGATCACGAGCTCTTCTCGTACGGAATTTGGATTTCCCCAAATTGAGTGTCGTAGTTTTTGAATTTTGGGGTGATGGGCTGGACTGCCTTGACGCCCAAAGAGGGATTTTTCAGTGATCACTTATTTTTATTTTTATTTTTGATTTTTTTTTTAATTCTCTATCTTATAATTTTGTAATTTTTTTTTTAAAAAGGATGTTCGATTGGTCTGTGAAAAATTCAGGAGTTAAAAGACGATGAGTGTGTTGCAATTTAACAAAAGTACACGTGACATGCATAATTAATGATTATTGGTGGTGGCTTCCAGAGAACGTAGAACTATGATAGAGTCATCTACAAAATAGAATGAAAAGCTTATCTACCAATCATTAATAGAAAATTTTTTAAAAAATACTTTAGATTAAAAGATTGAGACAACTAATAGTATGATCAAATAAGAAATTCATGAAAGGTATGACGTTTGATCTTTGTCTTTTTTTGGGGGGGATATTATGAAATTCCCTTTTTAATTTGGAATATTAAAATCTACCTCTTAACGGAATTTCATCCTCAAAATTTGCTAGACCTAAACCTTTGAATGAGTGCAGATGCTTTGTTTCATATCTTTCTCAAGTCACTTCTCTTCTCATGTGATTTTGTCATTGCACCTTCACATAAAGAGTAACGAGACATGTCACCACTTGACAGGCGAGGTGAAGGAACCAGAAAAAAGCAATTCGTCTTGGAAGATATGGAGATCTGAGAACTCCTTAGTGATTGCTTGGTTGCTAAATTCTATGGAGCTAGCAATTGGAAAACCATATCTTTTTCTTCCAACTGCCAAAGATGTATGGGATGTTGTGAGAGAAACATATTTTGATCTGGAAAATTCTTCCCAGATTTTTGAATTGAAGACAAAACTATGGCAATCAAAGCAAGGGGATCATGAGGTCACTATTTACTACAATGAAATGGTGACCTGGTGGTACACCTGTCAAAATGGGTGTATAACCCATTTATGATCCATTTAAATATTAAATGGGTCATAAATGAGTCAGCCTTTCTTTTAGTATAACCCATTTATAACCCATTTATGACCCATTTATGACTCATTTAAATATTAAATGGGTCATAAATGGATTATACACCCAAGTGTATCTATAATGAGTTTAAAATTAAAAAGACTAAAGTACATGGGTCGTTAATGAACTTGAATAAGTTTAAAATCTTTTAAAAAGATTATAAGAATAAGTTTTCCTAAGTTTAGTTAGATAAAGAAATGTTTTAATAATATGGGTCAGGTCAGGTCGGGTATGGGTTGGGTTGGGTATGGGTCAAAAATTTTATACTATACTTAAATGGGTTATAAACGAGTTAATGGGTCAATTTGGGTCGGACCATTTATGACCCGACCCAAACCCAACCTGACCCACCCATTTAACAGGTCTACCTGGTGGTAGGAATTAGATCAATGCTATGATGATACATGGCAAAGTCCAGCCGATCACAAAAGACACATGAAGAGAGAAGAGAATGATAGAGTATATATGTTTTTAGCAGGCCTTAATCGAAATTTGGATGAGGTGAGAGGCAGAATCCTTGGCCGAAAGCCTCTGCCATCCATCCGTGAGGTTTTCTCTAAAGTTAGAAGAGAGGAATCTCGGAGGCGAATCATGCTTCGTGATTCGGAAACAAGTGCTATTTCTATATCAGAAAATTCTGCACTTGTATCTCGAGGGCCTAATTTCGAGGAAGACAGGAGGAACAAACCATGGTATGAACATTGCAAGAAACCATGGCACACCAAAGAAACCTGCTAGAAAATTCATGGGAAACCGCAAAATTGGATGAAAGAAGGTTGGAAGAGAAGGAGCAATAGTGATGATCGTGCATTCCAAGCAACAAATGAGGAAGAGCAAATCAAGTCAGATTCAATTCCATTCTCAAAGGAACAATTAGAGCACCTATACAAACTTTTTCAATCTCCACAACCTTCCTCAATTCCTTCTTGTTCTTTAGCCCAAAAAGGTAATTTTTTTCCTACCGCCTTCCTCATAGAAAATCCACACCAAATTACTCCATGGATTCTCGATTCAGGAGCAACCGACAATATGACAGGTTGTTCAAAACTCTTTTGCACCTATAGTCCGTGTGCTGGAAATAAAAAAATCACAATTGCAGATGGTTCTCTTTCAGCCATTGCCGGAACAGGATCTATCAAGCTCTCACCAACTCTCACACTTCATAATGTTCTTCATGTCCCAAATTTATCTTGTAACTTGCTATCCATCAGTAAAATAACCTCTGATCAAAAGTGTCAAGCTAATTTTTTCTCATCTCATTGTGAGTTTCAGGACTTGACCTCAGGGAGGACAATTGGCAATGCTAAAGAGAGCGGAGGACTCTATTTCTTTGAGGATGGAACAAGCTCAAGTAGACATGTTCAAGGTAGTTGTTTCAAATCTGTTTCTGTTATTAAGGATGATGATATTATGTTATGGCATTATAGGTTAGGTCATCCGAATTTTCAATATTTAAAGTTCTTGTTCCCAAAGTTGTTTTTTAATAAAAGTCCATCTTCATTTCAGTGTGAATTATGTGAATTAGCTAAACATCATCGTACCAACTTTCCCTCACAAAGCTGCAAGTTGTCAAAACCATTCTCCTTAGTTCATAGTGATGTTTGGGGCCCATCTAGAATTCCTACACAATCAGGAAAGAAGTGGTTTGTTACATTTATCGATGATCATACGAGGGTGAGTTGGGTATACTTGTTAAAAGAGAAATCTGAAGTTGGGACTGTTTTCAAAAAATTTTACACCATGATACAAACACAATTCCAAGCGCAAATCCAGATTTTTAGGAGTGACAATGGGAAAGAATATTTTAATAAAATTTTGGGACAATTTTTCTTGAAAAGGGATTGTGCATCAAAGTTCTGCCCCGACACCCCTCAACAAAATGGGGTGGCAGAAAGGAAAAATAAACACCTTCTAGAAGTAACTAGGGCTCTACTTTTCACAGCCAAAGTTCCCACGTATCTTTGGGGTGAAGCTCTTCTTACATTTACATATCTTATCAATAGGATGCCATCTAGAGTGTTAAGGTTTCAAACACCTTTGAGAGTCCTTCAAAAGACCTACCCAGCCTCTAGACTTGCTTGACCTTACCCTTAAAACTATTCGGATGCACTTGCTTTGTTCATATACATGATAGAAATTGTGGAAAACTTGACCTTAGAGCAAAACGATGTGTATTTGTTGGTTATACTCCTAATCAAAAAGGGTATAAATGCTTTGACCCAATTTCTAGAAAAATGTTTGTTTCCATGGATGTCACTTTTTTTGAATTAACACATTTTTTCGGAGCTCATCTTCAGGGGGGGAAAGAAAGTGCAAATTCGCACAATACTGAACATCCTCATTCTAAAAATCCAGTTCCTACAACCCTTGTACCAGATTTTGAACCATATGCTTTAAATAATGAAAATTTGGATCCACCTATATTGGCTTCTCATCCTGCTAGCATAACAGGTGTGAAACTAGTACCAAGAATACAGAGTTTCCATCATATTCTGAAGTCTACACGAGAAGAGACAAAACTCAAGAAATAGAGTATGCTGCTCCTTTAAAGTGCCATGAGTCCAAACCAAGGCATGACCATAACTCCATACAATCTTCAGGGAATGTTCCAACTCAATCTGTCCAGCTTGATCTTAGTCAAAAAAATGAGTCTATCAATGAACTTGACATACCTATTGCTATTTGAAAAGGAGTTAGGTCTTGTACCAAACATCCTATGGCTCATTGTGTGTCTTACAAAAACCTCTCATCCAATTTCCGTGCCTTTACCTCAACATTGTCTCGTATGGAGATTCCAAAAACTGTGCAGGATGCTCTACAGGTTCCCGAGTGGAGGGAAGCGATTCTTGAGGAGATGAAAGCTCTAGAAAAAAAATGGAACGTGGGATATGATGGATCTACCCAAGGGAAAGACCACAATTGGATGCAAATAGGTATTTACAACCAAGCATAGATCCGACGGATCTCTTGAAAGGTATAAAGCTCGGTTGGTTGCCAAAGGATTCACCCAAACCTATGGGATCGATTACTTTGAGACCTTCGCTCCGGTTGCAAAACTAAACACTATAAGAGTGCTCCTATCACTTGCAGCTAACCTTGACTGGCCTTTGCAACAGCTAGATGTGAAGAATGTATTTTTGAATGGAGATTTAGAGGAAGAAGTATACATGGACTTCCCCCCCGGCTTTGAAGGAAGATTTGGATCAAAGGTATGTAAATTAAAGAAGTCACTATATGGACTAAAACAGTCACCGAGGGCCTGGTTTGAGAAGTTCACTCAATCTGTGAAGAAACAAGGGTATGTTCAAGGACAAACTAATCATACCATGTTTATAAAGCATTCTTGTGATCGTAAGGTTGCAATTCTTATAGTGTACGTGGACGACATCATTCTCACTGGGAATAATATTGTTGAGATGAATAGGTTGAAAGAATGCCTTGCTTCTGAGTTTGAGATCAAGGATTTAGGAACTCTAAGGTATTTCCTTGGAATGGAGGTAGCTCGATTGAAAAAGGGAATTGTGGTCTCACAGAGGAAATATATCCTAGATCTTCTAAAGGAAACAGGAATGAGTGGTTGTAAACCAGCAGAAACTCTGATAGATCCCAATCAAAAACTTGGAGATGACAAAAATGGGGCTCCTATTGATACATCGAGATACCAGAAGTTAGTAGGGAAACTTATTTATTTGTCGCATACTCGGCTAGATATTGCCTTCGCTGTGAGTATGGTAAGCCAATTTATGCACTCTCCATATGAAAAAACATCTTGAGGCTGTGTATAGAATCCTAAGATACCTAAAGAGCACACCTGGAAAAGGTCTGCTATTCAAAAATTCTATTCAACATGGGATTAAAGCACACACGGATGCAGACTAGGCAGGGTCCATTACAGACAGAAGGTCGACATCAAGATATTGTACATACTTATGGGGGAACTTGGTTACTTGGCGAAGTAAGAAGCAAAATGTGGTGGCACGAAGTAGTGCAAAAGTTGAATATCGAGCAATGGCCCATGGGATTTGTGAAATGTTGTGGCTAAAACAAGTACTAGAAGAACTTCAAGTATCGGTGGAAATGCCTATGAAGTTGTACTGTGACAATAAGGCTGCAATCAATATTGCTCATAATCCAGTGCAACATGATAAAACTAAACATGTTGAGATTGACAGACACTTTATCAAGGAGAATATTGATGCAGGAGCTATTTGTATGCCATTTGTGCCAACAACACAACAAATAGCCGACATTCTTACAAAGGGATTGTTCAGACCTAACTTCAAGTCCCTTGTCAGCAAGTTGGGCATGATAGACATTTATGCACCAACTTGAGGGGGGGTGTCGAAGAATTAGAAGGAAATCTCAAAGATCTCGAAGATAATTTCGGGATATGAAATTATTTTGTTTCCATTTATAAATTAGGAAATAAATCGCTAGAATCAGGAAGTAGAAAATCCATTTTTTTATTTCTTTCTATTTTGTAGCAATCCTAGACTCTATTTATATGTTATATTCTTTGAAATTTGATAAGCAATAAAGAATAGAAGAAAATATTTCTTCTTTTTTCAAATCATCAGCTATCTTTAATAGTGCACATCAAACATTGAAATTTACTGAAATTTCGATTGATCTCACAACTCTAACTTGAAGGAAAACTCATTAATTAAACTCTCTTTGGGGAGAATAGTGAACGGATTTTGTAGTGCAATCGCATTAATAGCCCGACCCTTCTTTAATATGTTCACCTTTTTCACTATTGCTCATAGCCTGTAGAGAAATCATGAATTCGATCGAGAACTATGAGGAAGATACCAATGCATCAATTTGCTTTCTTTTTCTATGCTAAATCAACTCCTTTATTTATTGTCCTTGGATTCTTCTTCTATATTGAAATACACGAAATAGGTTATTTGGCAAATTATTTTTCCTTTTTTATTTATCTCCAAAGAGACTGAGTTATATCGAAATCATTTCTTAATATAGTCAAATCCTAATTAGATATGGTCGATGCTTTAGGAGCGGAGGAGTTTCAATAGCTATGAGGTAAGCTACGGAGTAAATGTGATCAATTGATAATCTTGGGCACTGCCAGCCTTTGCACTGGGCCTAATTGTTACCCTTAATTTCTTTGAGATTTGTTGTGATCTTCTAACTTTCTTCAAAGGTGACAATATTTCTTATATTTCAAATTTAAATCTCTTTTAAAAGTTTCAACAAATTTCTGGGCCGAAGCTCAATCTTAAGGAATAGAATTGTTTTCATTTTAGATGTGACAGAGCTTATTGCGATGATTAGCTACAATTGTCAATTGATTTGACAATGGACACCCTAGAGAATCCCTTAGAAGTTTGTTATAGACGAATGTTAATATTCCATACGTCATGTTCATATTGCTAGCTCGGAATAGCTATTGGCTCGTTTTGATCAACTTTTACATTTTGTTTTTCTGTTCAACATATGTAAATCATTTTTTTTTATAAACTTTCGCAAGCATCTTATCTCCGACACATGTTTCCTGGGCTTGAAACATGTGACATTCTGACAACACGTAAATATTCATACCTTATTTTCATTAATTTTTTTCGCAAATTTTCATATATTTGAATGAGATAATTAATTTTAATAGGAAAGCAAAAAATTTTCAAAGCACAAACAAATAAAACCTAAAAAAACTCGGCTAGCTCTGACCATCATGATTTTTCTTGTCCTATTCATCACGTGTCACTTGCGAAGCCAAACTAAAGTTACGCAAAAATGGAGGTTAATGGTTGAGTCACATCATTACAAAACTCTATTCCCTCCCACTTCCCTTAACATTAATTAAAAATGCTACTTTGCAATAAAGTAGAGAAAAAAATAATCATGTGATTTAATCTCTACATACTAGAGCCATATATCGACATTAACTTGCCTCAATTGTTAAATAGGATGCAGTCTTTTACACATCCATTGGATTGTGAGAGCTGAAATCAGGAGTAAGGACCACTATTAAATAGGGAAGAAAGTGACATAAACTCATAAGAATAAGTTAAACTTCTTAATGGAACGCATGCATCTTGACAAAACAACCTAATCAAGACCTATTTTCCTTATCATTTTCCAATGTTTATATTTTTTTAACCTTTTATATTTATTCTTTCTCTTTTTCTCAGACCGCCATCCCGAGAGCACATCAAGTTCAATTTTTTCTCTTTCTTTTTTGAACCTTTTCTTTATCTTTCTCTTGCCCAAACACAAATTCAAGTTAGTTTGTCTAGGTGAATCAATTTTGACCTTCTTCCTTTTCTTGATCATGGCTAGACTTAACCTTCCTCAGACACCAAACCCAGTTTGTTCATCCTCGGCGGAAGTACAGCATCAATATACTTATCGATCATCTCCATCTCCTACTTTTGCCCACTAAACCGGGTCCTCAATGAAGCTTTGATTGAACATAAACTAATCTAGCACCAACAAGAGAAAATTTATGCAAGAGCTCCAAGTAATATATTACATGTGTGTACATATATTTTTGCAACCGTGAGCTTCTTTAATAGTTGAAGTCTTCTCTTAGAAGATAAGACACTAAATGAATTGTTGATTTCGGCTTTCATTTTGTATTAGTCTTCATCTAGCTTTGAAACCACTAGGCTATATCTTTTGATGCACGGAGAGATGGAGAAATATGGAGATAGAGAGAACAAAAATTGCAGAAGCTGTCATCGTAAGCATTGCCGGGAAGGTTGTTGCTAAGTTATGGCGGAAGCTTCTCGTTACTAAGTTAGTCTTAAAAAATTCATAGCTAGCCCAAACTTGGAAGAGAGGTCCAAAAATGATGCTACAGAGGACTAGTACAAGATTGCTCACACCCCCACACTATTCACAAGCTCACTTATTACAAGCGGAGACTATCAGTAACAAAAAATTCTCCTATTTTCTTTCTCATCGATAGTACAAGTGATCATACTTGATTGAATCAAGGGACATATGGAGAGTTTGGTGAAAGCTTTGGATAATTAGATATCATGGATTACATGGGGTAAAAACATCATCATCTATGTTGTTTCTTCAAAATGGCCCTAAACTAAGTTCTTGCCTTGTCCCAACCGCTGCGAGACAAGCAATGAAAATTCACATTCCTTCTCATCCAACTCTGAACTCGTTAATCTAATCCGATATGAAATCTGAGCAGCCCGACGAACACTGAAAGCTACCAAGACAAATCTCATACATGTAGGCCTCTAGTTTACTTCCCTCAAAAGTTATACTGTTTATCATTCTTTAAGGTCTGCTCAAGCAAAATCCTGCTTTTCTATTAACATTTTAGCATCTACCTAATTTAACACATCTGAAAATATCATATCACAATAGTGACCATCTACTTGGTAAGTTCCGTTCATGTTTTGAGTCATCTTCTTTTTTAGCAAATATAACAAACTTGCATTGTTAAGAATAACTTTATACTAAATAAGACACCAAAATTTTCTAGGAAATGATATTAAACTAGTATTTGAAATAATATCTTTAGTAAAGATGGGCCCAAGGGCAGATATCAAGTAACTACATAATCCTTTAATCTAGCCAACATTCAAGCTCAGATTTTGAATCGAAGAATCACCGTTTTGAGTGCCCATAGAACGTGCATTGTCGAGTGATTAAATGGAAATCCAAGTCAGCAAAGAGAGAGAGCTAGAAAAGTACTTTGAGGAACACTACGCACAAGTCCTCGTCACCCCATAGAATACACATCTTTTGTGGTTTCCATTTGGCAGTTGATAAGATCGGAATCAAGCGTTGGGTAGAAATGGCTTTGATTCAGGAGATTGGGGCAAATCTTGCCTTCTTTAGTCCTACTGTGGAGCTCGGCTCGCTCTGTCCTCCCTTATAGCTTATTCTCATTCATGAGAAGCATGCAAACACCACTGTCGAACCAATTTATGGACTGAAGAAACAGTGAATCTCGTTTGCGGGAATGGCTCAGGGATGATCCGGTGAGGCAGTCCAATGAAAAGACGGCAAAACAGAGCATAGGTCAAGAGGCAAATCTAGAATGAGTCAGTATCACATTTAGAGTTTAATCGAGGAAGATACAACCTGGTAAATGTGGCCATGGCCCAGGGTAGAGAGTCCAAAACCATGCAAATTGAAACTCCGCCAAAGCTGATTCCGGTCCAACTCCAGTTCAGGTTTAGCGACAAATAAGCCAACGACAGTATCAAACGTGAACACACAGCATAACAGAGCAGTATGCCGTGGGGCTGTCCAAGGTAGATTTGACGATTCCAAGGGGTGTCGTATGTACGAGTGTTGCCGGGGAGAGGTGCGCGAGGACGAAGCACTACCGTGAAGTGTTTCTCTGGTGGAAGATGAGCAAACGAGGACGACAAAGGAAAAAAAAAGTAGGGACCCTCAACCTCCCCTCTGCGACATTGGTTTTAGGCAAAACTAGAGCTTCTACCATCGTCACCGAAGTGCAGAACGAATGTTTGGAGCTTCAGGAACGGATGGACAGATTGGAACGCAAAGAGCTAGCTCATGAACCAGCGGGAATAAAGGATCCGAAAACAGAGCCTCTGGTGCGTCGGCTGAAGCTCTGCCACAAATTGAATCAAGAGGGAGGAGTGTTCCCGTTCCAACTAGAAAGAGAGGAGATTCACGTTCGCCAGAGCATCATCGTGATCGGGTTGTGGAGTCTGTCGACTGCATCCTCCGTTGTTCGTCTCTGTTTCTCCTCCTTGCATTCTCGGACTTAAGCTCCCAACTTTCATCCGATACTCCATGGAGGATCCAAGCTGCTGAGGTCGCCCAACTTATATCCGATACTCCCTTACTAGCTATTGTATTATCATTTTTTATTAAATATTTTATATATTATGAAAAAAAGCTAAGAAAACTAAACCTATCAATTAATGAGACAATTTTTTTGCATGAAAGCAAGTTCCTATTTTTTTTTTTTTTTAAAGTACTTATTATGATCGCTTGGCAAAAATTTAGGTATTAATAAATGTAGTGTCACCTATTAAGATATCACCAATACCATAAGAATTCACTATTTTTCAAATGAATTAGTAAATAACAGACCAAAAAAAAAAAGAATTAGTAAATTACAATCTCTTATTAAATTTTATCGTAAATTTCCAACACTATAATAGATTTACTAATATTTCAATACTTTAGTAATTTATCAACTCATTTGAATTGTGACAAGTGAATTTTGTAAAATATCAATCCTACAATAAATTTACTAATATCCCAACAAATTATAAGCAGCCAACTTCTTTTAAAATTCTACCATTGTCACTAGTAATATACTAGCGCTATAAGAAATTTACTAACACCTAATAAATTAGTAAATTACCAACTTCTTTAAAATTTACACAAAATACCAATCTTTGAAGGAATTTTACATGATCAAGTAGTAAACTTCCAACAATTCATGAATTTATTTACCTTCATGAATTTGGTTACGGGATATTGCTCGGGAACTTACATGTTATGACGTTCCCTTACAGTACCTTGAATAATTTACGACAAGAATAGACTTGGTCACTGGACGATGGGGAGATCAAAATCTGGCAAAGAAGGCAAAAAAAAAAAGTCATGTGGGGCTCTTCGAAGTGTTGTATCCGAACCACATAGTTGGTTTGAAACTTGACGGGGTCAAACCCGTAACATCAATCTTAACTTTGGCCAGGTTTAACAAACCATGCACAAAGTTCACCTTTTTCCTTTCAATAATCGAAAAAGGGAGAGCGTTCTTCCTCGAAACAAATTCTAACGAATTAATCTGGTATTGGTAAATTAATTATATCATCGGTAACTTATGAACCTCACTTGTAAAATTTTGAAAAGGAAGTAACTTATTAATTTATTTTGGACATTGCTAAATTACTTACAATATGAGTAATCTAAATAATTTTAATTTTGAAATTTCTATAAAGTTGATAATTCACTAAATCATCCACAGATTCCTTATAATTTTGGTAGTTTATGAACCCTGTTTGTAAAATTTAAAGAAGTTGGCAGCTTGATAATTTACTTGGGGTGTGTTATTTTGCTAACCACATGGAAAACATAGTGTAATCTCGATCCAAGAAGGTGATATAGTTAGTTGAGAAGTTACATCTCCAATTTTCACGTAAGGCAAATGGCCTAACTTCGCCATAGAATCATAAAAACAAAATGATAGATATCTATAAGATTAAAGTGATTTAAAAGCTATGGGATCTATATATACTATAGAAAGAATTAATTTTTTGAGATTAAATGCACTAAATTAAATGTAATGAGTATATTCATTATTAAAATAAATATTTAAGAGCTTTGCAAAGGATTGAAATTGCAGAGAAACCTTTTCAAATCTTATAGATATACATATATTCAATTACATAATTTTTTATATGCTATAAAATTGAATATGTAAAATAGTTAATAAATATAGAAAAATATTTTAAAATGTTTAACCATACCATGATTTATGTACACATAGAAATATTAAATCAGACAATAAAAGGTACTAAGGAAGATATATCTTAAAACATTTAATTATATCATGATATACATATACACAATAACATTAATTCGACTACACAAAAAAAGGATATAATCCATCATCACATTCTTAAAATGAGAATGTGTAAAAGTGCGTTATGAGCTTTCAATAGTTATTAAAACATGCAAAGTAGACTAATTTTGCATGTGAAATTGACATTTGTAATCTTGATTAAGAGATAGGTGACGTGACATTGGAAATCCTTCAAATTAATATTTCTGAATTAACATAAACAAGCATGCGAAGGGACCAAGAAAATAAGTGACAAAATTTAGTAATATCAATAACGAACATGAATACATATCAATAAGTATATTAAGATCATATTTATTTAATGGGTGAAGTAAGATGATTTCAAGATGAATAAAAATGAATTTCTTGAGATATATAATGATATAATATTTTAAAGAAACTAAGTAAATCATACATCTTATGTTGTAGAATTAGAACAATTAAGAATATATACGCATTGCATTGCCCAATGACCAATGGGAAAACCAATCTAGGAGTGGTGCCAAGTCTTCTTTTCTTTTTTTTGTCATAACAGTGGTGCTAAGTTTGACCACAATAGGATCTCCAAACTTAACCATACAAGTTTCCTCCTTTTCACACTGACACAATTCCTTGATGGATAATTACCATGTCAAGATATGCAATAAAATCACCAAAGCATAAAATTTTAATAATCATTGGTAAGAAAGCAAGTGGTTGGCGCCATGCATCCCAACAAGAGTGATAGAGCTAGTATTAACACCAATTAATAATCAATAAGAGATTAAGGGATAAGAGGAATTGCACACGAATATTATAGTGGTTCGGCTTAGATCAAGCCTACATCCACTCTCCCACGCTAACAGCTTACTGGCCAGATTCCATTATATGATCAATAAGAGATTACAACTTCGAGTGCAAACACTCAGTGATAGATCACACTATCTCACTAAGTCACTCTTGTATATTTCTCTCACGATCACATACTTTTAAATTCACATGAAACAAGAGTATATGGTCAAAGTACGCCCACACTTTGGAATTATAGATCTACATTTCGTCTCTTTCTTGCTCTTCGGTTCCTTGATCTCCTTATATACTCATCCACTTCCAAACTAGCCATTGGACAGTATCTAGAGGATCGTCTTCCAATCTATCCATTGGATAGAACTGTATCAAGAAGATTTGGTAGCCATTGAGTGACAAAAGTAGAATCTCCATCTTGATTTTGGTTGCCCATACAATCAGAATCTAGGTTTCCATAAGTAGAGCTTCTCCGTAAGGAAAGTTCTTGTCTTCGAGATCTAATTGCCAATTAATTAGATTAAGTCAATCAAATCTATTTTGGTGTAGAATCCAAACCAGATTACTAGCCGTTACATGTTCTGGGTTTGCGTCTAGTAGTGTAAATTCGCCGGGTCGGGTCGGACCGAGATTGCGCGTCGCCTATGTTCTCCGTCTGGTACGGTCAGACTCAGGAACATCTTCTGCTTTCCTTTTGCTACATGCAGACTCAGAAACATCTTCCGCTTTCTTTCTGCTACATGCAAACTCAGAAACCTTTGATTTATTTTGTCATCTTTAAAACATTATAAGTGATTTCCTAACAATCTCCCCCTTTTTGATGATGACAAAACAATCACAATTTGCCTTTTCCTTCCATAATAATCAAGGCCAAGATCAATTCAAAAAGTATGCCATACTTGATCAATGCCCCCCTCAATTTGTTGCCTTTTTGAAATGATCACGATTCTCCCCTTTTCTTTTTATATTTGCTTTCTCCTCCTGTCTTCATGACAATATTTGCAATTCACTTCGACTTGTGCACGTTGAACAAAATGTCGTTCTTTTATTCCCTTTGTAGCATCAACAACTTCACTATTCTCTTGCTTTTGAATTTTGAGGTAGAAGTTTGTTTTCTTCAATCAAGCTTGCCTCAAATTTAATCTGCACAAACTTAACAAATTTTTTGCACAAATGCACTTTCATATGACACGTTAGGGGTTGTTCAATAATTTGTGAAAATTTTGTGCAATTAGTAGAATTTCTGAGCATTCGAAAATCTCCACAATTTCGGATCAAGCTTTCCCAACCTCATATGGAAAGATTTTTTGCCACCTGCAAATCCTTGTAAAATAGATAATAATCTTTGCAAAATATCACGCACATACCTTCCTTCAATTTGCGGATCAAGCTTGTCTGATATAGAAGATCTTCTAAGATTATAGCAAGTGTATCTATAAATGCAATAATATCTTTCAAAATAAAAGAAATTTCCCTTAAGAATAAATTTCAAAAGGATATTATTGATGCAGTATGCAAAAAGAAAGTAGATATTTTTATCACGTGCCAAATCAAGTAAGAAATATGTGCAATATCATTAAAGAGGATCCTTGTCGATCTTCGCCTAAAATATGTCTTTTGATAATACCGTGATATGCGGAGACTTGCAAGTGTACTTCCATATGTTGTACTCTTTTCCATCAAAGTATGGTGGTCGAGTGTTGCTTTGTTCCTCAATTAGATCTGGTGCAAGAATACTAGCCATGAAAGATCTTTAGCTCTGAAGTAATAAACACTTCAAAATACTGAGCACGATGCTCTGATACTAATTGATAGAGCTAGTATTAACACCAATTAATAATCAATAAGAGATTAAGGGATAAGAGGAATTGCACACGAATATTATAGTGGTTCGACTTAGATTAAGCCTACGTCAACTTTCTCACGCTAATAGCCTACTAGCCAGATTCCATTATATGATCAACAAGATATTACAACTTCAAGTGCAAACACTTAGCGATAGATCAGACTATCTCACTAAGTCACTCTTGTGTATTTTTCTCACGATCACTTACTTTTAAGCTCACATGAAACAAGAGTATATGGTCGAAGTACGCCCACACTTTGGAATTATAGATCTACATTTCATCTCTTTCTTGCTCTTCGGTTCTTTGATCTCCTTATATACTCCTCCACTTCCAAACTAATTATTGGACAGTATCCAAAGGATCATCTTCCAATCTACCTATTGGACAGAACTGTATCAAGAAGATTTGGTAGCCGTTGAGTGACAAAAGTAGAATCACCATCTTGATTCTAGTCGCCCATACAATCAGAATCTAGGTTTCCATAAGTAGAGCTTCTCCGTAAGGAAAGTTCTTGTCTTCGGGATCTAATTGCCAATCAATTAGATTGAGTCAATCAAAAATTTTTTGGTGTAGAATCCAAACTAGATTACTAGCCGTTACATGTTCTGGGTTTGCGTCTAGTAGTGTAAGTTCGTTCTGAGTCTGTCAGACTGAGGTTCTGCGTCTGCCTGTATTCTTCGTCTGGTACGGTCAGACTCATAATCGTGTTTTTTTGTCTGGTATGGTCAAACTCAGAAACATCTTTGCTTTCCTTATGCTACATGCAGACTTAGAAACATCTTCTGCTTTCCTTCTGCTACATGTAGACTCAGAAACCTTTGATTTATTTTGTCATCTTCAGAACATCATAAGGGATTTCCTAACAAAGAGAACTCATATCCATTCTCAATCTATGACACTAACTTGTAATATAGTTATATATGACTTTGATAAAATGACACTCTTTTTTCCCATTCCAAAAGTTATCTGGCCAATCAAAAATTCATTTATTGTCCCATGCAATAAGAAAAAACAATATTTTAAAATTGGGATCAAGTCATGAAACACATATTATCAAAATGAATCCATGTCATATAAATATCATCACTGCATAAACTTCAGTGTATCCAAGTAAATATAAATACGTGTATTTGAGTTGATGTTTTAACTGCCTGGTGTTGAATCAGAATGAACGCGTTCTTCAGCGGCCAATGAAAAAAAAGGGGCCGTTTGGTCATTTTCAGGAAGGAAAAATATAAAAACGCTCGATATTCCTCTTCGATTCTTCGCGGCCGCTGCATCTCAACCCCGGTCGCAGCTTTGCCATTGCCGCTCATCTCTTGCCAGTCGCGCTTCGATCACTGCCACGGCTCCTCTCTCGCCGATCACGCATCTGGCCTGCCGTTGCTCTGTCCTTGCGCCTTCATCTTGCTAACAAGGTGTTTGACAAAATGCTTGATAGAGGATCAGGTTGAGATCCTCCTTTCCTTTACATCTCAGTCGCATACCGACGCCATTCCGCCATCATTTGCTCTTTGGGCTTGTTCATTTTTTATTTGGACCAGGTAAGTTCAGTTTTACTATTGTCTCTCATTGTCCTTTGGCAATCTATTGATCAGATGATGTGAGAAAACTGATTCAATGTGATACCCGTTGAACCGAATAGGATGCCTATCATTTGATGCTTAGATTGTCCATTTTCTCAAGTAGCCGGGACCTTCAAGCTAAGGAACACATAGTAGTCTCTGTATGCACACGCTTCTGTCTGCATGTGTATTTGCCTCTGTTTCCATGTATGTCTCTGTTCGCAGCTCCTTTTTCCCTGGATATTATGCATATATCAGCTTTTTTTCTTCTCAGAGAGAGAGAGAGAGAGAGAGCCTCGGACATTTACGCACAAAACCAGAAGAGCCAAAAAAGCTCTCGGGATCTCTCTTTCTCATTTCTTCAGTAGTGCCATCCTCTTCACCATCTTCATTATCACCAGCGCACAACACCTCCTCCCCCTTTTCAGATGCACACGACCTGAACAGACAACAAGGCTCTCTCAAGCTCCCGATGGTTCCCTCTGAATTTCTTCTCCTTCAGGTGACACCCCTTCTGGAAAACCAACACGAACGGCCCCCTCTCTCGTCCTTCTTCCTTCAGCAAGAACAAACCAGACGGTCAGCTCTAGCTCCGACTCTCTCCACATTCATTTTCCCTGGATCTTCTGTGGAGATTCTCACGTACACGCGAGACTCTGAATCCATTAAGTCACAATACACGATCAGGAGCTCCTCTTTTATTCTCCGAATCTTTCTCGAGCTCCCCACTTCGGCGGCTCTTCCATCATTCGGCCAAGTTGGGTCTGGCCACTTCATTCAGTTGTCACCCTCAAGAGCTGCCCAATCTGTTACTGATGCACAGCTGGGTCAATACCAAGCCTGTTGGGGAAATCATCTTCATACTTGGGTAGAACAATAAAGTTAATGTGTCTTCGAGTCAATAGAGCAATCGCAACGGACTTTGAGGCGTGATATCACTTTCTTTAAAGATTTATTTGCCCCACAAAGTTGCTAATGGTCACCGGCAAATTTCCTCCGGGATACAACAAAGTCTCAAATGAGAATACTAAATAACAATTCTAGTATTTCTCCGTAGTCTCTCTAAGAAACAATTGGAAACAATGGCTGCAGTTTCGAAAGAGGACTCGAAAAAAAATTGTATTCCGTGATTTTTCAAAATCGACATATATATAGAAACATAGACACCTTTTCGAAAGAAGTTACACAACGAACAAATGTAACTTTTCAAAAGAAGTTACAAAATGAATCAATATAACCCTTCGGGAAAGTTGCAAACTGAACCGGTATAATTTCCAAAAGTCTTCTTGAAAAGACATGTATAGAAAATTCGAAATAAATAAATAATAAATAATAAATAACCATAACTTCTTCATGAATAGTCGCACTTTGTTTCAATATGACATTATGGTTAATTTTTATAAAAATAAATCTGAATTTTTTTAATAAATAAAAATAAATGATTATTGGTTAGTGCCAAATCTCGTTCACGTATGCACTCACATCTTTTCAATGTGGGACAAGGCACCTCTCAGTTTGTTTTACAAACAAACTACCAACAAAGCCATCGCCGAAACGGAACCAGGCCGTCGTCCCGGAGAAACCAAGTCTTCCCATCGCATTACCGGACTGATTGTCGGGTAAAGTTTACTAGTTTAGAATTTTCTATGGTATTAACCCAAAGAAGAAAGAAAAAAGTGAAGCAAAAATTGTGCCCATATTGTTTTTGTCTGCCGTGACAAGGTCTAAATTTTCCAACAGATGGGTACATAATCTGAATAAACGTTGTATGTTTTGTGTTTACAACATGGGAGTGTCCACACGTCGTAAATGCTCAAGACAATTTAATGAAAGTCCGAGTTAAAGAGGAAGGTTTCTAGCAAAGTCGTTCTCATTTTCTTCATAGCAATCGTGGCATAGTGTGAATTCTCACCACATTTAAGATTTTTATTTAAGGTAGTGAAACGTCGAGGGGATTTTTCTATTGTTTTTTTTGTTGTCATCGGAAGGAAAATGCCTTGGAACAATGGGCTACGTTCCAAAAGTTACAATCCATATATACGTCATTTTGCTTGTACGATTCGGATCGCATCCAATCGCTTCTCATTGAGATACATCATATTTGCACTATTATATATACTCGGTATTTCATTGGCTGACATTTCTTTTTCTATGAAATCGCCAGAACCACCCGTTTCGAGCGGCTTTTTTTTTTATTGCGATATTCAAAAATTGTCAATCTCTGATTCATTTTGTTTATTTTAGTAGTGTCCAGCATGCATTTAGGATGGATAATTCATAGTTATGACAAAAATTATGATTAAAAAAAAAAGGAGCATGTCTGCTCCACATTGTTATCATTTTCAAGATCATTCCATCGTATCATCGCCCATAGATTTAGGTTACAAGTTGCTAGATGTGTTGTCTCCATGCTTAGAAAATATCTCTTGAATAATAACAACAAGGATAAAAAATAATACGTTCATGAAATTTAGGGCTTAACCTGACTTAGGCATTTTGCGAGAATTCGCATTGGATTAGAGTAATCACATGCTTAGCTTAGGGCGCCGCTAGAGTAATGACGTGGCGGTAGTGGCGCTTCTTCGAATATCGCGATAATGAAAAATTAAAGTGCCCCGAGCGGTTATAGTGTGCCGCTGTGGAAATCGGACATGGAAATGGCGTGTATTTACGAGAATGCCCCCGGCTGGTGCCTGGGAGTTGGAGGCAGGTTGGTTGATTTTACCAAACTGGGTTAGGGGCACAGGCGGGGCTACAGTGGAGTCACGTGCGCACAATCCGCACCGCACCACATGTACGGAGCCAGCTATTATTTCCGAAATCCAAAAAGTCTATTGGTGGGCGATATACGTATTTTAACTTCGCATTAATGGAGACTCTAAATGATGACGTGGCAATTGTTAAGCACCATAAAAGGAAGAATTCCAACATGCAATGGACTTCAACTGATCCTATGCTTCACTTGTATAATTAAAGATAGAAGACTTTCCATCCAATTTCATCTGATTTCGTATAATTTATTTAAATCGTATCAAACTGATAGGATTAAATCAATTCCCTTAATGTTGATTTAACCATACAAATGGACATTCTTAACTAGCTCGTCAACTAAGTAAGTTTAGTATCATTGTCGATAGATACCATGTTTGACTTTTTCATTTCACATGCCTTTCATTTATTTATTTTTGTTTTCATTAAAAGAAAACGACTAAATTCAATTGTGACTTTGTTCTAATCCCTACCTATTTCTTCTCATATGAGTTTTCCTATTCCCATATTCAAGTAATTTCACACAGAGAGTTGAGGGCGACATCATGAAGCAAGTGCGACATGCTAATGGGAAAAATATCCTATTCCCATATTTTAGTAATTTAGTTTAAAACTTTTTAATGTGGTTGATTTAATTCTTTATTTTTCTGTATTTTATTTACTTCGTTTTTTGCCTTGTGAGTAAGTGATTGATGAATATAATTGCACAATTTCGCAGAACCACGATCGTTTAAATGGGTGCACTTAGAGACTGAAAAATTGGATATGATCACCTGATCAAATTTTTACAAAACAATGAGAAAATGTACCGAAATTGGGCAATCAATAGATTTTAGCATAATCAAGTCCCTATTCGCAAATCCTTGGTTTGCATAAGTGAAGTGATCTCCTGCATTCCACTTGACATCTTCCTAGCCTAAATTAAGTTAATGGCAACTTCTTAGAAAACAACAAAATTTGCATAATAAACCAAGTTAATAAAAATAGCAATCAGTCTTGAGAAAATTTAAACCAATTGTGAACATCACCTTATATAAGGAACCATCCACGCACCCTTAGTGATGCATTCACTCTCCTCGAGATGGCACTATGGCAAAAATATTATCACCTATGGCTAAGCTCCAAAAATCGCACCAGCTATGAATGAACCCCGTAAAATACGCCGGCCATCATTAAGCCTTGAAATAGTAATAGTCTATGTGCTCACGCACACAATTTTTTTTTTTTTTTACAAATAGCATTTCAGTCTAAAATATTCTCTAAAAAAAAAAAAATACCCAATGCTTGATGGAGTGTTTCAAAGAGCATGTCCTAGAATAATATATTTGTATACTTAAGAAACATAGACCATGTCACAATATAGCTTTTTCTCATTAAATCATGTCATGCAATATCTCACAAAATATGGAAGTGGTAGACATTACTTCGATAAATGCTCATTCAAGCTGCACAAGTCAATCTTAGATTTCCTCCTGTCCTAAACAATGGCTGGATGCACATGGGCTGAAAAGCCCGTTCAGATGAAAATTACGTAAATGCCCTCCAAGGCTGGATTTCAAGTCCATGGCCCTAACGCTCACCACATGACTGAACAAATTTTTGACTCCGCAAACATCTGAAATAATCGTTCTTGGTGGAAAATAGCTTATATTATATTTCAGAAAATCGAAAAGAATTTAGATCTTTCCAATATTACGTGCTAACTCTTTTTCTTCAATAATTGCGCTGAACTTTTCAAAGGAATTGGAATTTCCACAACCAATGACTATATTCAAATTAACTAGATTGACTTGAAATTTTTTTGATATCCACTAAACCATATATCAGGATTTTTCCCAATTTCCACATAACATAGTAGTCTCTGCATTGAGTTTAACGAAGAAAACCATGTCACAATACAACTTCTAAATGGACCGCATAATCGCCGGAAGAAACAGCACTCTTGAAAACCCAAATTACAGGGGGTGCCAACTTCGTGCAATCAATTCTCACTCCATGTATAATCGAATCAAGTGGATTTTGCGTTGTCGGAAAGAACTCATGTGATACTACAATTTTGTAACAAGCTTCGACCCTGAAAGTTATCCAAATAGATTGTATTTATGCAAGAAAGTTACACTTCTTTACCAGCCTGCAACCGCAACTTTGGAAGGGTGCAATTTTTCCAAACCAAACGACGAAATCACGCAATGCCAAATGCCAGGGGTTCAAGGTCAAAGGAAATGTCAGTTCAAGCCATGGATGTCACCATTTAGAGTGGCTTTCCAGCAATACGGGACACTCCACGGCGAGCATTGGACCTCCAGCGTCACTGTCCTCTCCGCCCTCTTGCCTCTTTCTTTAGTTTTGGGTAATAATGGCATGCCGATCCTAGGAGCATAGGAAGAGGCAACAAGCCAAGCTACGCAAGACAACTTCCATAATTACCTTCCCACCGTCCCAAGAACACACGAAGTTCAATTTTTTTAAAATTTTTTATTCAACCTTTTATATTTATATTTATTTAATTATTTCTTTTCTCATACCACCATCCCAAGAACACACGAAGTTCAATTTTTTTCTTTTTTGAACCTTTTCTTTATCTTTCTCTCACGCCCAAACGCAAATTCAAGTTAGTAGTTGTCTAGGTGAATCAAATTTCATCTTCCTTTCTTGCTCATGGCTAGACTTAACCTACCTCAGACACCAAACCCAATTCGTTCATCCTCAGCGGAAATACACCATCGACCTACTCATTAATTGCTTTTATCCATTAAACCGGGTCCTTGACGAACCTTCGAGTGAACATAAACAAATTTGCATTGCATTTTGCATCCACTAAACACATATTCACGTTCACTCACAAGACGTGATCCGGAGGAATTCACTATTAGAAAAGATATGTACAGCAAATGGCATCTGCATTCGAATGTATTAGTCTACATGATTAATCCATGCTTCAATGAATGCACTGGCAGCCATCAACTGAGTATTCACAATTCAGCACATCAACATTTTCAGCCAATTTCACAGAGTCAAGTTTATCCGCCAAGCCTATTGAGACCGAGACCTTGGGGAATGGACTCAAAAGTGAATATTGATATAGATTTACTTAACCTATACAGCTGGTACCATGAATTACTCAAGCAGATAAAGATGATGTTAGTCAGATTCGAAGTCGTATACATACTAATACTGCTCAGGCATTTCACCAAACATTTGATGTGCATTCGATGGAATGGCACAATGCAGCAACGAGATAGGTAGAATCACAGCCCAATCAGCACGGGATCATCAAGACTGAGTCGCAGTTGTTATTAATATAATCTCGGACGCGAACAATTTTCCATTGCTGGCAACAACAAAGCTCTCGGGTTTTATATTTTACACGCGTAAATGGAATGATGTTCTCAACTTCCCCGCTCAATGAAAATTGAAAGCTTGGAAGCTCCGATTTGCGGAAGGTTGAAGGAATTCTCCTTGGTTCAATAACCTCGAGTTCAATTGAGGGAGCGCCCAGATTCGAAGCTCAAGCGCGAGCACATCGCGATTAGAAGAGCGCGGATGTGGCAAGGAAAGCGGCTGATTCCGGCTCCGATCAGCGGCGGAGAAGCTTCTTGGAACGCGTAGAGGATCGAGAGATACAGGCTTTTTGCTGCTCCAATTCCCGCGCGTTTGAGGTCGCGTCTCAGTTCTCCTTCCTCCTGCCGAGCGGCTCTCTCTCTCTCTCTCTCCATTTGCGCGATGACCTCGTTATCCTCTCACCGAGAGCTCACGAGATCGCTGCCCGCGTTCGGACAGCATCCGGTCGCCTCTTGCTCGCTCCTCGCACACCTCCCACCATCTCCGCTCTTCTGGTTTCGATTGATCTCTGAGGAGAATCAAAGGGCTTCCAATAGAAGAAGAAGAAGAAGAAGAAGACGACGATCATTGATAAGAGCTTCAACTTTCATTTCTCCTTATAGTCGCCGTAACCCACTTCCATATGTAAATGCCCTCTGAGGCTTGATTTCAAGTTGATGACCCTGACACACACCTCATGACCCAACAAATATATAACCCCATGAATCATCTGAAATAATCGTTCTTTGTGAAAATTAGTTTATTTTATTTTTTAAAAAACCGAAAATATTAGATCCATCAGTCCTCACTCTTTTTTCTTCAAAAATTGCACTGAACTTTTCTAAAGGAAATAGATTTTTCCACGACAAACTTCTATATTCGAACTAACAAGATCAACTAGAAAATTTTTGTATGTCAAAAAAATCATGTTCCATATAACAGAAATTCCTATGTTTTTCAAAAATTATGAAAGTTTCGCATAACATAGTATTCTCTCCATTGAGTTTAATGGAGAAAACGGTGTTGAAATAAGAGTTTTGGATAGACTAGGTGAGCCACCAAAAGAAATTGCAACTCGAATATAGTAGTTTTCATGTCGTTGGAAAGACCTCATGTGATACTACAATTTCGTAACAATGACTAATTCAAAATGTAATCGAAATGGATTGTATTTATGTAAAAAAGTCACACTTCTTTACTAGCCTAGAACCACGACTTTGGAAGGTGGTGATTTCCGAACAAAACATTGAAATCCCATAATGCCAAATCCAGGGATTCGAGGTCAAAGGAAATATCAGTTCAAGCCATGGAGGTTGCCATTTAGAGTGGTTTTCTAGCAATGGACACTCCCCGGTGAGCCTTGGACCTCTGGCGTCGCCATCCTCTCTGCCCTCTTGCCTCTCTCTTTAGTTTTGGGTTATAATGGCAAATGCCAATCCTAGAGTCTAAGAAGAAGCAACAAGCCAAGCTACGCAAGACAAGTTCCATAATTACCTTCTGAAATCACTACTTGCCTTCTCAAAATATTTTAGATGTGTCATCTTCTTTCTTCAATATCGTGAAATTCCCTTTTTGGTATGGAAAATAAGAACCTACCACCTAATAGAATTTCATCATTGAAATTGCTAGACCTGAATCTTTGAATGAGTGCAAATGCTTTGTTTCATGTCTTTCTCAAGTCCCAAATCACTTCTCTTTCAATGTGATTTTGTCGTTGCACCTTCACATAAGGAGTGATGCGATGCATCACCATTTGTGTCTTTAGTCAACAACACCAGCCGGCTTCTTGTAAGCTATGTTTGCCTTGAACTATAGCAACATGAAGTGACCTCATTAGAATTTGGAACATATTTTCACATCATAGATGATTGGAAAATGCTGTCGACTCCTGCTTCGAGCAAGTGATATAGTGAGCCGATAAGTTGCAATTTGATTTTCACGTAGCAGAATTCACGTTGGAATAATTTAACTTTACAAATAATTGTACAAAAAAATGATGGATATTTATAAGAATAAAGTCACTTAAAAGCTGCGACGTTTGGGCTTATGTTCTGCTAGTCTTAGCTTTTGACCCATATACTGGTATGTGGTGAGATTGGTTTGAGGCTTTATCTTTCTCTTGAAAGACGATCACCTCACGCCCTTTTTCTTGTGTGGAAATTACAGTGTGCCAATTGCGCAATGCGACACAGGGGAAGGACCAACATGAAGAATGAGATTGATGGTCATGATTTAGTCTTGGAGTAGCCAAAATTTTTTACCAAGATCATAGCTTCTTCGGTTGTTGAAGCCCATCCATTAATCTTTACAATTTTTGTATCATCATATTGGAATCAAGTAAAGGAAAGCCCATCTATTAACGAGGACAATTATACAAGCCCACATTTGATTATTAATTTCAAGAGTTTCAAAAGCGCATGGTCTCCGGCACAAAGAACAGGAAGTAGACAAGATAAGACGGGACGCATAAAAAAACAAAACAAAAGAACAAAGTGATGGCTCATTGTTGATCATGGTCGAGTTAAGTTGCTTTTTGGCCATGTCCTCTGTCAACCTTAGGTCTTTGTGAATAGTCGTGGGAGCCTATCCACCACACCCATCCTATCTCTATTTGAACACATCGTCCAATCCAGCTTTGCCACGCACCAACAGAATCCCCATCCCAGAGTGCAAAACACGGCCTCGGAAATTGTCAAGATAAAAACCAATCCGAGAAATAAATATCTCTATCACTTTCACTGCCCAGCATTTTCATCTGTCCTTGCAAGTATGCTTAGACTATTAAACGCTAGAGGCACGAAAAGTCTTCAGACAAACATGAACCGTCGGCCTCGGACCCAACCTCGGTGGGTCCCATATGTAGTATTGATCTAGGCTTTGTGTGGATGAAGAGAATTCTTATCTTTAGCTGCTCAAGTCGGTCAAAAAAGCACAAAATTTGATTTGTCGGGATTTTAATTTTCTAATGGTTGGTGGGTCCCATACGCAATATCAATCAAGGCTTTGGAGCCACTTGATCAATATCTAATAATCTACACAGAGAGATAGAGAGAGAGAGAGAGCAAAAATGACGGAAGCTGTTATAGGGAGCATTGCGAAGTGGTCATTGCTAAGCCAATATATATATGAATAATGAGACAGTAAGGGTAAATTTATTATAATGTATTAGTTTAAAAATTTTTATGGTCAAAAAATTAATTTATGATAATTTTATTACAAGTTTTCAATTTGTGATTTTTGATAATAATGAAATTGATTTAAAATAAATTCGTTATAAATACAACAGTTCGAAATTTTCATGATATTAATTCATCATTTAAATTCTTTTTATTATCTATTATTACAACGCACTTATATTATTTTTAAGTTTTATGAATGAATGAGATGATTGTCCATTAATGAGAAGAGCTAATAAATCAACAACTGATTTTTAAATTCTTAAGTTTCAAAATTGCATGATCTCACAACGGAGGAAGAGGGAGAAGACATACGTGGTACAAAAAGGGAAGAAAAACTAAACAAAAGAACAAGGTGATGGTTAATAGTTAACTATGGGGGGTTAAGGTCCTCCTTGGGCATGTCTTCTGTCAACCTCTTGCTGTGTATGGCTGTACGAATTCGGAGACGTGGCCTACCAAACTTTGTACACGTTGTCCAATCCGGCTTCCCCACGTACCAACAGGGTCTCCACCCCTGAGTGTGATCGTGGCCCGACCCGAAAGATGCTGTTTACTCTGCTTTTTGTTTTTTGCATTGCTTCTCCTGACATGTTATCTTCTTGCCCACTTTATGATTGCCTTTGAAAAAAAAAGGAGAAAGTAAGTAAAAAGAGGATAAGGGAGAGAGAGGACATATCAAATCATAGGACGATGATAGCACATGTAGTGAATTTTCAAGCTTTGCCTTATCATCGTCATAATCTCAAGAACAATCTCTATTTAAAAATTATTTTCTTATTTTTATTTCACATACGAATTTTTGAATAAAAAAGTATTGGTAAATGTACAATATTTTAATTTCCGGAATAGAAAAATGCAAAAAAATTTGTTATGACCCAAAAAATTTCTATTCCTAATATTTTCATTTAATTATAAAAATATTAATGAAGACTTAATCATTCATGTCTTGATTAAATTAGAATTTTGTAAGGATTTAACTAATCAAGATATTCTAAAATGGCTTTAGAAAATCTAATATAATAGTTAGTCTTAGTGGTTTATAACTTACAATACGACGAGGTTGACAATAAACCTTTGAATATTACAATAAACAAGTGTATGGACAATTTGAGTCTTTTTACTAAAAAAAAAGAACAGATGTTACATGGTGGAATGAGCAAAGACAAAACAATTGATAATGGACAAACTTTCAAGCAAATAATATCGGAAATTCATAGAGCACAAGCTTGTTCGACTACTATAAACACAAGATAAATGGTAATATAAAATATTTATTCAGAGCAGATGATCTTAAATGATATCTCCAATAGAATCTTAAGGAAAGAAGGCTTTCTTCTATTGATCGAGTCAAGTTGCCAAGCTATTACGACTTTACGTTATCTCTAAAAGAAAATGGCAATAAAAAATTCATATAGTAAAGTCTTAAGAGCTTATTGAATTCAATTTTTATAAAAAGATTTTCACATTTTTATGTCAAACTAACTATAAAATAGAATTAAACTAAAATTTAGTAAAACTGCTCAAAATCTATTTTCTAAATTTTTTCCTGAATTTTTCATTATGAAAAATGGGAGACTCTGATCGGATTAGGAGACAATCCGGATGTGGGGTCTCCCTTAGACCTTGTGTCAATTATGTAAAGATAAGTATTAGATTATGGTAAATATGTTTCCCTAAAATGATATTATTTTTCTTTTTGATAGTTAATCATGATTGAGTTAAGTTGCTTTTTGGCCATGTCCTTTGTCAACCTTAGGGACCCATCCTATCTCTATTTGCACACATCGTCCAATCCAACTTTGCCACGCACCAACAGAATCCCCATCCCAAAGTGCAAAACATGGCCTTGGAAACTGTCGAGGTAAAACCAATCTAGGAAATAAATATCTCTTATCACTTTCAATGCCCAGCATTTTCATCTGCCCTTCCAAGCATGCTTAGACTATTAAACGCTAGAGGCATGAAAAGTCTTCAAACAAGCCTCGGTGGGCCCCATATGCAATATTGATGAAGGTTGTGTGGATGATGAGAATTCTTATCTTCAATTGCTCAAGTCGGTCAAAGAAGTACAAAATTTGATTTGTCGGGATTTTAATTTTCCAATGGTCGGTAGGCGTCAAGAAGGACTTTTATATATCTAGCTTTGGATTGGTCTGCCAGACCAACATTAAACCCTAGAAGCATGAAAAGTCAAAGTTCATGTTGAACTTGGCACCCATGTCCGGTTGTTGGGCTGCACATTCAGCAATTGGTTGGTTTTGTGGGAAATGGCGAGTCACTTTCGCCCCATGTTGGACATATTATGTTAGAATAAAATAGAATAAAACTTTAGAGAAAATTCATTAAAAACTCTAAATTATGTCAATGGTAACATATTTATTCTAAATTATTTTGTGATGTCAAAAATCTAAAATTTGCACATATATAACTCATTTAAATGTATTGCAATTGATATAATTTAATTTTTTTATATCACCAAAAATTTCTCAATAAATATGTCATATTGAATATAATTTATTATTTTTTGTGGTTTTTTTCCTTATTTCTAGAATGACATAAGAACATCAACTTACCTTACATATTAAGTGGATGTCATCTTTCTCGTTTACACGCACAAGGAGCATTGATGAAGTGGGATGTTTTACTATTAGTATTTGTCATTCAAGGATTAATAACAAGAAAATTTTCAAATTAGCATATATATATATGATAAATTTACTCTAAATTAATTTTTGACAATAAAAAATGCTTAAATTGATGATAAATTTACATTCTATTAATTTTCATTAAATTTTACTTGTCAAATTGTTCAATTGAATGACATGTGGCAATTGACGGATATACAAATTTGGGTTTTTACCTTTCGTTTATCACAAGTGTACCAATATATGGTTTTCTGTGAAAATGTACTAATTTAAAATTTTTGAAGGTCAATAATTTAGTTTAGAGTAAATTTATCATGGATGTCATAATTTGAGATTTTTAATAATTAAAAAATTAATTAAAATTTTACTTGATATTAACTGATCATTTAAATACATCTATTATCTATTATTATCATGCACGTATATTGTCTTTCAAGTTTTATGCAACAAATGATGTGGTCGGCCATTAACGATGACAACTAACAAGTCAACATTTGATTTTTAATTTTATAGAGTTTCGAAAGTGCATGATCTCATGGAGGAGGGAGAAGATATACGTGCAAAAAAAAAACAAAAGAATAAAGTGACGGTTAATGTTAATTATGGTGAGTTAAGTTCCTTTTTAATTGAAAAAGTCGGTCGAAAAAGTTGAAAATTAGATTTGGGGGGATTTTGATTCGCCAGTTTTCGGTCAGCGTCAATGTAAACTTTTGATCCTCAATAAGAGAGAGCTTTGGAGCGACTGGACTTGTATCCTCTAATCCACAAAAAGAGAGAGACACAGAGAGAGAAAGAGAGAACAAAATGGCGGAATTTGTCATCGTTCCCGTTGTTGGAGAGATCATTGCTAAACTGGTTCCTCAAGCACCGGAAAAGATTGGAAAGTTATGGGGCGTCAAGCATGAAATCGAGGTGCTCAGGGATATTGTCTCCACGCTTGAAGTTGTACTGAAATATGCAGAAAAACAATACTACCAGGATGACCAAATCCAAGATTGGCTCAACAAAATGAAAGACGCTTTATATGACGCGCAGGACTTGCTTGAAGAATTCAATATAAAAGCTATGCAACAAGAGCTGAGGGGCCACAATGAAGTGATAAAGGAGGTAAGGACATTTTTCTCAAGTTCAAACCAGCTTGGCTTTAATTTGAAGATGAGGTCCAAAGTAAGAGCAGTGAGGAAAAGAATAGAAGACATTAACGCTCATAGGAGATTTCACTTGGACAAGCGCCTTGTGGACTCGCAAGTAGAGAGAGAGCGGAGGAAGAGAGAAGAGACGCATTCGTTTATATGCGAGGGAGATATTATAGGGAGAAATGATGATAAGAATAAAATAATGGAGTTCTTATTGGATTCAAACATGAAAGAGAACGTTTCCATCCTTCCAATAGTTGGTATTGGCGGGTTGGGAAAAACAGCACTTGCTCAATGTGTCTTTAATGATGAGATGGTTATGAAGAATTTTAATTTGAAAATGTGGGTCTGTGTCTCTAATGATTTTGACATGAAAAAAATAGTGAAAAATATCATAGCTTGTGCAACTAATAAAGAACCAACAGAGGTTGCGATGGAACAACTGCAAAGTAAACTGAGGGGGGAGATTGATGGAAAGAGATATCTCTTAGTTTTAGATGATTTGTGGATTGTTGAACAAGAAATATGGCTGAGATTACAAACTTTATTGTTGGGAGGTGCTAGAGGAAGCAAGATCCTTATAACTACACGCATTCCTTTGGTTGCGAAGATCACTAGCACTACTCCGCCTCATCTTCTCGAGAGCTTATCTGAAAGTGTGTCTCTTGAATTACTAATGCAAATGGCGCGTAGTAAAGAAGAGGAGAGACAAGATCCCGACATGCGAGATATAGGTAAATATATCGTTAGAAAGTGTTATGGGGTTCCACTGGCTATTCGAACTATTGGGAGTTTACTCTTTAATAAAAACAAGCATGAATGGTTGCAATTCAAAGAAAATGAGCTCCCAGATGTGTCGAAAAAGGAAGACGGCATAATATCGATTCTTAAGCTTAGTTATGACCATCTTCCTTCACATTTGAAACAATGTTTCATGTTTTGTTCATTATTTCCCAAAGATTATGTGATCAAGAAGCAGACTTTGGTTGATCTTTGGATGGCAGAAGGATTTATCCAGCCATCAAATGGACATCAACATTTAGAAGACATTGCTCATGAATATTTCATGGAACTACTTTGGAGCAACTTCTTCCAAGATTTTAAAGAAAAAGTCCAAGATTTAGAAAAAGAATTTCTTGAAGAAGAAGATGAGGAGACTTGCAAGATGCATGATTTGATGCATGATCTAGCTTGCTCGGTTGCAGGGACGGAGTGTTGGGTGGCATGGGATGACAAAAAACCCATACACGAAAAAACTCGTCATATATCTCATGATTTCACTTTCAATTTGATGGGTAAACTTCCAATCTCATGGTCGAAAGCAAGTGCACTGAGAACATATCTGTTTGCTCCTAAATATGAGGGAATGGGACAAAGAGAACTAACAAGTGAAGCAAATCTACAGGAACTCATTCAAAGCTTTAAAAGGTTGCGCATCTTGGATTGGCATGACACAAATGTTGAGAAGGTGCCAAGGTCCATTTGTGAGTTGAAGCATCTCACGTATCTTGATCTCTCTGGTAATAAAGCACTCAAAAGGCTTCCTAATTGCATTACGAGATTGCAGAATTTGCAAACACTTAATCTCAATTATTGTTCTTGGCTGGAAGAATTGCCGAACGATATAGGGAAGTTAATTAGCCTCCGGAATCTATACATAGATGGTTGTAGGAGACTTAGTTATATGCCATGTGGACTAGGGCAATTGAGTTCATTGCATAGGTTAACGAACTTCATATTGCCCAAAAATAAAGCTCTCGCTAAGAATTGTTGCGGACTTGGGGAGCTAAATGGGCTTAATAACATTCGAGGAAAGCTTTGCATTAATAATTTGGAAAGTGTGACGGATGCAGTAGCAGAATCCAAGGCCGCGAACTTGATAGAAAAGCCTTTTTTGGAATTTTTGATTCTTCAGTGGCACCATTCGGATACTGATGATGCAATAACTAAGAATAGAGATGAAGCGCTATTAGATGGACTGAGGCCACACAAAAATCTGCAGAGGTTGACAATCATTGGATATAATGGTGAGAGCGTTCCGAGCTGGATGGCTGATATGCCCAATTTAGTTACGTTACGCTTGGTGTTGTGCAGGAGATGTAAGCATTTCCCCCCATTTGGCCTTAATAAATTGAAGCGTCTGGAAATCTACGGGATGGAGTTTCTAGAATGTTTACCTGAAGAGTTTTTGAAAAGTCTTACCTCACTCGAATTTCTTAAGATCGAGTATTGTCATCGGTTAACTTCCCTCGCACTTAGTTTGCGGCATCTATCGAAGCTCGTGGATCTCTTTATCACGGATTGTGAGGAGCTGGATTTATCCAAAGACGAAAACGGCAACATCATCATCTCGGACCTCCATGGAGGCCTTCAGAATCTCCGGTCCCTGACTTTCGCTAGTCTTCCAAAACCAGAATCTCTCCCACAGTGGCTTCTACAGGCCAGAAATCTCGAGTATCTCCATATTTTCTATTGCAACAATTTGAGGGCATTACCAGAGCGAATCGAGGCCCTTCAATCACTTCAACGGCTTGATATCATAGACTGCGGCTCGCTGACGTCATTACCAGAAGGAATGGGAAGGCTCGCATCCCTTACTCGCCTATCCATCTGGAGTTGCAAGGAGCTCCATTCATCCAAAGAAGAAAGTGGCAACATCATCTTGGATTTCCATGGAGGCCTTCAGAGTCTCCGCTCTGTGGTATTCACTCACCTTCCAAAACTAGAATCTCTGCCGCAGTGGCTTCTACAGGCTAGAAATCTCGAGAGTCTCCAAATTTGGCGTTGTTACAATTTGAGGGCATTACCAGAGCGAATTGAGGCCCTTCAATCACTTCAACGGCTTGAAATCAGCGAATGCGATTCGCTGATGTCATTACCAGAAAGAATGCGAGGGCTTGCATCCCTTATGCACCTACGCATCCTCCATTGCAAGGAGCTCGATTTATCCAAAGACGAAAGGGGCACCATCTTGGATTTCCATGGAGGACTTCAGAGTCTCCGCTCCGTGGAATTCTCGAACCTTCCCAAAGTAGAATCCCTCCCACCGTGGCTTCTGCAGCTCAGCAATCTCGAGCACCTCGAAATTCGCGGTTGCCGCAATTTTAAGGAGTTACCAGAGCAGATAGAGGCCCTTCAATCACTTCAAGAGCTCCAAATCTCGTTGTGCCACTCGTTGACATCATTACCTGAAGGAATGCGAAGGCTTACATCCCTTACTCGCCTAAAAATCATCAACTGTCCAGAACTGGAGGAGAGGTGCAAAAGAGATGTAGGCGAGGACTGGCACAAGATCGCTCATATCCTGAACTAAACTATCGAGCAATAATTCTCTATCTAAGGTATGTGGGACCTTGCTTCCCATATTTTTACATGATTAATTTTTCGAATTGTGTTTCAATACCTTGATGTGATCTTGGGGGAGGTGGACAGATTGCTGAAGAGAGGAGAGATAGATCACTGTTACAGCTCATAATCCCCCGCATATCTCACGAGCCCTAATTTTCTTTCTAAAGGTATGTGGACCTTTTTCCATGAACAATTTCTTGATTGGAGGACATGGACAGATCGCAAAAAGGTTTGGACATGTCCTTGAATGCAGGTATTTACAGGGTGTGGGAATGTCGCTTTATTCTTATCCGTGCTTGAAAAACGAAGAAAATTCTGCTCCTCATCCAACTCCGAGTTTTTAAGTCTGGGTTGCGAGTCATGCTGTAGTTTAGCGTGCCATCAGCTTATTTGATTTCACATGTAGCGAAATGCCTGCATGGTCCGATGATCTTGGAAAACTCTCATAGATGGAGTGATGAGATGTTTCTCTCGAGAATGGCTTCTGGTTTGCTTCCCTTAAAAATTAACTTTTATCTCAATGTGTTCCTATGGACTCGGAGGTTTATGGCATAGATCAGCACAGCAAATCAAGTGTATGAATGGCGACAAATGAAATATGTAGTGCTTTTCTTTTCACATGCTATATGCTAATGATCTATTTATTCCTAAATTCAGGCAATCCCTAGACCTATTGAGCACCTGCCTGAATTTCTAAAGTGGAATTACTATGGATCAAGTATCGGTCAAGCTCAAGAGGAGGATAGAGAAGTGATCTTATTGCTAGCATTTGACAGCAACATTGTGTTAACAAAAAGCGGCAAATGGTTTTGTATTATGGTGGAGTTTCTAAAGTCTCTCTGTGAAAAGTTCGAAGGGAAATGCGGTGGTGGGAGGAGAAGGGAATGCACGGTCTTGGTTTGCTGTTCAGCCATTCTGCAGAGGTTCTCAGGTAAATCCTTTGCCAATTTTAAGCACCATCTTAAGCGATTGAATAAACGTGTGACATTAAAAGAGGTCTTATGATAGTTGGGCTGGGAGTCTAATCTATGACTTCTCCATTTTGATCATTGTAAGGTTGTCCTGCTGATTTTCTTTTGTTGACAGCTGACATGTTCCTCGTCTCTTTGTGACAACAATATTTGCAAAAGTAATGCATTTTTGTGAGGCGGGATTAATGAATGAAGCAGTTGTCTTTGTTATTGTTTGTTTTGATGACTAAATGAATCACCACTAATGTTAAGTCCATGTTGTGGACCTCATGCGGAATCAATTTCTCTTATATCCATCTCAGATTTTTCTTGTTCTGTGACTTCAATTTGGTTATACCGATAATTGCTAAGTCCGGTAGTCTTGCTCTGCCATGGTGATATCTAATGGATATTTTCACCAAAGCGGTTGGCAAAGAGTAATTTGCAATTTTGCCAATTTTGTGAAAAAAGAAAGTACTTCAACGTGATTGCCTTTTGATTGCGAGAGGAAAGAATAAGGTGCACTGTCAAGATTCACAGGTTGATCATCCATTAGATCTAATGACATCTGCGTAACATGTTTGCCAATTGTTCCTAGGTAAGGTGGAATTTCATTAATTTTTTAAACTATTGCACTCTGCAGTCTTCCTTCAACTATGTAATTGTCCTCAATTTTAATACTTGTTCACAAGCTCACTTTCGGGGATGAGGCATGAGAAAACCTTGAAATGGCTCTAAAAGGAGAAGTATAGTTATGCCCCTGTTTTTAGTTTATTTTTCAAGGAGAATGTGGTAGCGTCCTTAGGGAAATCGATAATATTACTAAACCTCTCAAACAATCAACTTGTAGGAAACATCCCGACAAGCGGACAGTTTCTCACGTTTTCCAAAAGTTCTTTTGAAGGAAACCTCGGATTATGTGGACTTCTGCTCAACAAAAGTTGCTCAATTTCCAAGAACAGCACAGAAAAAGCTACCGATGATGGTGCATGTACTTAGATGATAGCGAGAAAAAAATGGTTTTACATGGGCATACTGTTGGGGTTCTAAGTTGTTGGCTTCTGGATAGTTTGTGGTCCATTAGTGTTTATGAGATCTTGAGGTTTGCTATTATCGATTTTGGGATGAAGTGCTGTTTAGGCTCACAACTATGAAGATTTCTCCTGAGGTTCAATTATTAAAAGTCAAGAAATAGTATTTCGTCCTTTCTTCTCTTCATAATTCTTCATCACAATTGGTTAGACTGTTATATTTATTGATCAATAGATTCTTGCTTATCAATAAAATAAATAGAAGTAGGCCTTGTCAACCCTTGATTTTGTCGGCCAGGTAAGTCATCAAAAAATGAAAACAACAAAAATGGACAAAATCGGTAGACAAGCAAATAGTAGGAGATTAAAATAAAGGAGGGCGGGGTTTCTGGCCTGGCCCTTTCTTTCCTCACCTCCTGGGCTTGGCCATTTCATCTTTTTTCTCTCCTTTTTCTCCTGGGTCCGGTCCTTTCTTTTTCTCTTCATCTTCAGCCCAGCCCCCGATGTCTTCCTCCCACTTCTCTCCTCACGCACGCTGCGCGAAGAACAGCGCAGGGACAGAGAAGGCAGAGCTAAGGTGGTGTCCTAGCCACGACTCCAGAGGCGGCACTTGGCTGAAAATGGACCTAAATTGCTCCGAGGAGAGAGGCGGTGGTAGGGACTCACCGGTAAGATTTCTTGATGAAGGGAGGGAAAACAGAGATTGAGGGAGACCAAGAGGAGAGAGAAAACGAAGAGAGAGAAGAGTCCAAGATTGAGGGGGTGCCTTCCAGTAGCGGCCGCGCGTGAGTCCTGCCCGACGATCCCCGTCGACGTGTCCTCTTGCTCGCGTCGAGCACACGGTAAGACCTGCTGTCTTTTTTCGCTTTTCCCGAGGATCTCGGCTCGGGACATCGCGAGGCAGTCCGCCTTCGTTCGATTTGTCTCGAGCTCGCCCCCAGCGGCCGTTTCAAAGCCGCGTAGGGATTTTCCCAGTCCGTTCATTCCCGCGAACCACTATTGCCTTGACCCGTTTCGGCCGAACCGCGAGACTGAGGCTGCAATGTCTAGTCCATATGCGTGTTGGGTCTGAACGACCCATTATCTGTTAATTTCTGAGCCTTGTTTGTCGATTAACTTCGAATCCGGTTGTGAGTTCGAGTTCTGAACGTCCATACCTTTTCCTCAATCTTTGCTCGCAGAGTGTTCGTTAAAAATGCCCAGTGGATGGTTCAACCGGTCCTTGGTCTCTTCTGAGCATCTTTAGCACGTTTGTTTCCATGGAAAGGGGGCCATCCATTGGTTAAAGGATTACGATTTCAGTTAAAATCCTTCTTTTTAGAACTCAAATCGGCACATTGTTTTTGGTATTTGTTTCCCAGTTGATATTTTGTTGGATGTGCCTGTTGAAAGTTTAAGCTTGTTTGATGACTGGCTGCGACCAGCTGGCCGTTTTTGTGTCCAGAATGTACGACCATCGGCACTGGAATGGTAACTGGTGGTGCCGGCGGATAATATGGTGATGGTCGGTGATGGCGGGTGGTGTTGGACTGACGTAACTCGCGGTAGTGATGGAGGTTGGAGGTGTTATTGCGGCTCGACTGCCCAGGAGTTTGCCTTTCAGCCTTCAGCTTCTATGCTCTGCAATGGCCAGGAACATGGAGGCGTTCAGTCTGGAATTAGTGGGACGTTTGGCTTAAGCTGAAGCTAGGCAATTCCGGGCTGATTTTGACACTTTGTATAATTAATTCCGAAGACAGGCTTGTTAAAAATTACAATTTTTGCATAAAAATTTGGATCTAGTTGTACTTTTGACAATTTTATGATTACATTTTTTCTTTTGTACAAATTTTAGGATCCGAGTACACTTGCACTCCAAGTTTTAACACTCTTGATACAGTTACCCAAAGAAAATTATTAATTTAGTCTTATATATCCCCTATACACATCTCAATATAATTCATAACTATTCAGTTTTTTGCGACTCCTTGCCAATGTAGTTATAATGCTGCTGTGGCATTCTAATCATTGATGGTCATCTTATGTGACAACGCTAATAATCTGACATAAACAATTTGGGACAACATGGTGCTTATTTGCTTTTTTTTTTTAATTTCTTTCTTTTTCTTCTTTTATTTCTTTTCTTTCATTCTTTTTTTAATGTTCATCTTCCTCAAACGTTATCTTCCTCCACTAAAAAACACAAAAACCCTATTTTCCTCACTTCTCTCCTTGCCCCCACGAGCTTCCAAAATGGGTCACTCCACTCCAGCACCTCCCTTATCTGGCCATTGAACCTTATTGAACCAGACCTGGGTCCTGAGCTCCATGCCATGGCGGAGCTCAATTTGCTAGATTAGTGGCTCGAGCTCAATGTTGCGATGGAGCTAGAGCTCGATCTCACTACAGACCTCAAGGTTGTCTAGGTCGATGCCAAAACAAAGGGAGCAATACAAAGTTTGACAAATGGCTGAAATTTTTGAGTCATCAAATACTTGTTGATAGCTAGATTTTGATAGTTCATTTAGGATTTAATTACATAAAAATTATACAATTTGAACCTAAACAAAAAAAATCATCAAATTGCATAACCTATAGATTTTTAACGAGACTTTGCATTAATAGTGATAGAATTTATTAAAATTTGTTAGATTTAAGAAACATATATTTTTTTTAAAATATATTTTTGTACTAGAAAAGAAGAAGCAAGACCGGGCCGGGCCGGCCTCTTTTCTTCTTCCCCCTCTTCTTTTACTCGGGCGGGCCGGCCCATCTTCCTTCTTCCATGGCCCGCGCGCCTTCTCTTCCTCCCTCACGCTCCTCGCTTCTCTGCGGGGAGTTCCGGAAGTACAGAAGCAGAGCCCCCCGGGCCAGGCCGACCGGGGCAGCTGGCGGTGGCAGGGGCCGAAGCTCTTTCTATTCATCGTCTGTATCTTTTTAATCATTAGGTCTTATCCGTCCGGTTCCATCTTCAATGATAGCATAAATAAGATTTCTAAAATAAAAACAAGCTACGTAGGGACCCCTATGATCAAACGCTCGTTCCACGAATCTTTTGTCGCCTTGCCCTGTTTTGGCTGGACCGTAAAACTTGTTCTTTTTTTGTTAATCCATATGCGTGTGGGGGGGTTTTTACTGAGTTGTTATTTTTTATTTCGAGCACGTCTGGGTGGTCTCTTTTGAAGTCTGGATATGGGTTGGAGTTTCGAAATGCTTAATGTGTTCTTTCAATGCACTGCACGCCACGTGTTAGACAAAAATGTTCGAACCGAGTACGTGTGTAGGTTTTACCTCCGATTTTGACTCGCTTCAGTGTGTGTAGTGATAAGTCTTAGTGAGAGTGATCATCTTTGCGGCATTTAACCTCAGAATATGTTTTCCTTTCCAGACGTCACTTTCCCTGCCGGTATCTCCTTTTTCTCTCTTTTTGTGTCTGGCTACGGGTGTTGCGTATGTTCCTGTAACGCACATAATGTTGTTACCGGCGAGATGACCAGGTGAGCACGGTGTTAGCGTAGACGTCGGAAATGGTCCGAGACAAGGTCCTGTTGCGTATATGCCGTCTCGCTGCTTGTAGTGTGTGTTGAACTTGATTAACGGAATGCAAGGTGAGTTTTTCTTTAGTTAGTTTTTGTTGAGTTGGGATCGAACTAAGGCTCATTGTAGTGAGCCTGGTCCCACGAGGGCCTGGGTCCGACTACTTTCAGGCCAGAGGACTGCAGTCGGTCCCAGACCCAAGTCCCTATTTTCAGATTAAAAATTATTTTTAAATATATATTTTAATTTTTAAAAAATTTATAAAATCCTCAAAAATGTTTTTTATTTCTCTCTTTCTCTCTAATTTTTTTTTTTTTTTTTTTTTTTTTTTAGATTAGGAAAAAGTTTAAGAAATAGTTTATGAGTGGTTTTTCTCTTAAAATGTACAAAAAATCCCTTATCAAAAAATTGTGCTCCAATTGTGTTCCTTGCTAGTACAAAAGATTAAGTTCGATTTTAGTCTCTAACATATGTTCCTTGTGCAATTGGACCCTGCAAATTTTATTTTATTTTTAGTTGGGAATCAACTCCACCCAATTCTTAGTCAAGTCCTTAAATAACTTTTAGTATGTTAGTGTCGCATGCTAGGATGATTTTTTAAATATTTTTGAAAAGGTAAATTTCAATTATTTTAAAATCAAAAGAAACTAGATTTATTTTAGGAAAAATAAGAAAGTAATATGTAGAAGACAAAGGTGGAAAAGCGAGAGACGAGACAAAGGGATGGAGGACTTGATGGCCGCGGCCATCGCGACGATGATTGGTGACAGTTGGAAAATGCGGAAAGCTTATTGCAGGTCATGGTGGAATTATCCCAGCTATCCATTTAAGTAATAATGACTTGCTCTATTGAGAATCTAATTGCACAAATATTGTGAAATAGAGGATTAAAAATAGAATTATCCCAATTTGGAAAAAAAAAAAAACTCAACTGGAATGAAATGCGACACTCAAGATTAAAAAGCCTTACTAGCATTTTCTCACATGCTTCTTCAAATCAAGTTTTAATTGCTTCTTAATGTGCAAACTAATCGAAGCTACTCGAGCTCGCTCGAATTATTTACAATTTCATGTGTGGGGCTGAGTCAAATCCGAGTCTCATAAATTTGGATTTACAAAAGTCGAATTTGAGCTCAACCTTCCAATATAAACTCATTTTGTGATAATCGAGTTGAATCAAACTAAGTCATTTAAAGTTTATAAAAATAAATCACAAGTCAAACTCAATCCAAAAAAAAGTTGAGCTTTTGACCGAGTTTGAATCAAGTATCCAAGTCTTAAATTCTCAAGTTAAGTCTAGCTTGAATATGAATAATTGACAAGACTTGATTAGAGCTCTTCTAAGAATCGGCTGGAAAACATCCTCAATACCCCGCTTAGAAATCGATCTTGGTAATCACTAGACATTCATTCAAAGAGAATCTTGCACGTGGTCGGGACTTTGTGCAAGATGACATTACTTTTGAGGTGGAAAAGCAAAGAAAATTTTGGGACATGGAATATTACCTAGCATCTACCATGGAAGTCAAGCCCCAACGGATACGTTCCCAATGTAGTCCTGCAATACAATTACAATATAATTAAATTGAGTTTGCTCATAAGAATCATTCACACACTAGTCAAGATTGTTAAAACGATAGGAGCACTAAAGTAGACACAAGCACAAATTAACCAGAAAAAAAAAAAGAAAATCAATTGATATAAAATTTTCGTTTTCAATTACTTATCAAATTTTAATAAGTGATCAAAAGGTACTTTATTTTAATAGAGAACTTGTTCTAACATTTTCAGTAACCTTTTGTCTGTCGACTATCTTTGATCCAAAAATGGGCCCATTCACATGAAAACCAAATTCATCTCCGAATCAATATTGGCTTCAATGGCTGTGATAAGTGTGGATTCCATATAAAATCTAACGCTTCTTGAAACATAAATTTCTTGATTGTTCTAATAAACAAAATTATGTTTTCATCACTAACCGATTTCCTAAGCTGGTCACATCATATCCATTGAAGTTTGATTTTTCTTGGTCTTGCCAACGCAACTTAAATGAACGCCGAGAAATCACGTCGATTGCTCCTTCTGGTACGTTCTTAGCGTGCACGATGGATCATTAGTTTGCTTTCTTTTCTTTTCTTTTAACTTTAAGTCTTTTGAAATTTTCCCTCTTCTTATTTTCCTTTAAAGCACTAAACATAACGCCCATTTTTTTTAATTGTTTTACTTTTGTCTTTTTCCATTTTCTTCTTATTTTTTCTTTTCAGTTTAATAAAGAGAAATTTATTCTTAGTTTTTGGCTTATTTGGTTTTTTTCATTCTATTTTTGAACATATTATTGTATTTTTCTATTTTATATTTAAGTAGTTAATCCATTGCATTTGGGGTTCTATAATTCATACTTTTTTTTTGCTTTTTGATAGTACTAAAAATATTTACAATCAAATTCAAATATAAGTGAATCTTTTTGATTTATTTTCTTGAATCTACTTATTTAATAAACAAAGACAATACAATATATGTATTTTGGTATTATGGTCAAAGGCCATTATATATATCCATTATTTACTATTAATGGATCTGTATGTTAATGTGACGTAGAAAACAAAAACAATTACATGATAACATTTGTTTTATGATCTTCAAATAATACTAGCCAAAACTATTTTCAAGGGATGTCGAGTTCTAATCTGGATATTTTAGACTGATTTCTTTTTTATTTACCCCTTTCTCCTTGAGCATAAAAATATGGCCTTTTGTTTCAATTGAAAGGGTATAAATAAAAAATATTTGTGCTAGTATCGTCGAAAGTGAAATAAGTGGAACTTTGGTGATTGATAAATGACATCCTTTGGAAGACTCTTCCACACCTCAGTGTTTGACTCTCTTTCAGTTAACTCCCTCTTCCCTGTATCTCTTCCCTCTCTCTTCCTCAAACTCTTCCTTAATGAAGGGTTTGATCGTCTCATGGCTTCTTCTTGCCATATCCACGATCTCCATCTTCTCCCCCCACATTGCCACTATGGCTTCAGCGTCAGCCCAGTGTCTTGGCACTTGACCAGAGATCACTGCTGCTCGAGTTGAGAAACAACCTCGTCTTTGACACCTCAAGTCTTCCAAGCTAGTACGCTGGGACGGAAGCGCTAATTCATGGAGCGGCGTGACATGCGAGGATGGGTTCGTGGTCGGTCTCAATTTGAGCGAAGAGTCGATCTCTAGTGGAATCAATGGCTCGTCAAGCCTCTATAGGCTCAAGTTCCTTCGGAGCCTAAACTTGGCGTTCAACAACTTCAACTCCATGGCGATTCTATCAGGCCTTGCAAATCTTAGCCACTTGGCACATCTCAACTTGTCCAATGCTGGATTCGCCGGGCAGATTCCTACGGAGCTATCGCGCCTGACAAAGCTACGTACTCTTGATCTCAGTAATTTATGGGAACTTGAGAAGCCCAATTTGAGGTCACTGATTGGGGATTTGGGGGAATTAAGGGAGTTGTACCTTGACCAAGTCAATGAGTTTGCTGAGGGAAGTGACTTGTGCGACCGGTGCGACGCATTGTCTTCTTCAGTGCCTAAACTAAGAGGTATTGAGCATGTCCTATTGTTCTCTGTTTGGTCCTATCAACCATTCTCTTATGAGTCTTGCTAATCTGTCAATTATTCAACTTGATGGCAACAACTTATCCTCCACAGTTCCTCGATTCTTAGCGAATTTCTCCAACTTGAAAACTCTGAGCCTAGCTTATTGTGGCCTGCAAGGGAATTTCCCTCATGAAATCTTCAAGTACAAACACTACAGACCGTTGACTTATCATACAACAATCTCCTTCAAGGTTCTTTGCTAGAATTTCCGGAGAATGGTTCTCTTGAGACATTAGTTCTTAGTTTCACAAATATTTCTAGGAGGCTCCCATATTCAATTGGTAATCTCAAGAATTTGTCGAGAATAGAGCTAGTGAATTGCGGCTTTCACTGGAAATATCCCAAGCTCTTTTCACCAATCTCTTGCGACTGTCTTACTTGACTTCTCATTCAACAATTTTACTGGTCCAATCCATCACCAGCAAGTCCAAGAATCTAACACTAGTCACTCTGTGCCACAATAGTCTAACTGGTTGGATTCATCTTCGACACGATGGGAATTCCTTTTGAGTCTTCTTATTCTTGACTTGGGATTCAATTTACTTGAAGGAAATATTCCTTCGTCTCTGTTCACACATCCATCGATTCATGAGCTTTTACTTTCCGACAACCGATTTCTGGTCAATTGAAGGGATCTTTTTGATGCTCCACCGCACATGCTGCAAAAACTTATCTTGAGCAACAACAATATAGGAGGAGAACTACCGATGTCTATATGGGAACTTCGAGGTCTCTACACCTCTCACTTTCTTCCAATAATTTTAGTGGCTCATTCCATATTAATCAGGTACAGCAACTACAAAAATCTTTCGGATTTTGGATCTTTCCTACAATCGTTTCTCCATTGATGCCACAAATACTGCTTCCCAGGCCTTTTCATTCCTTGGCCTTACATCCTTAAATTTGGCTTCCTGCCAATTGACGGCACTGCCTCACTTTTTGGCTAATCAATCAACATTGTCCCTCCTCGACCTCTCACACAATTATATTAGGAAATATACCAAGATGGATATGGACACTAGAGCTTACACATCTCAATCTTTCCTCTAATTTATTTGAAGGTATGGAAACACGCATGAGCAATCTTACTACTCTTATGTATGTTGTATCGACCTCCATTCAAACATGCTTCAAGGGAAACTGTCAAACATGTGGCCACCTGCTTCGTACTTGGATTTATCAAGTAACAACTTCAACTCTCTTATCCCGGATGACATTAGCAACAACCTACCATACTTGGTGTTCTTGTCCCTCTCAAAGAATAATTTCTATGGGTTCATCCCGCCGTCTATTTGCAAAGTTGATTATCTTGAAGTGCTTGACTTATCGTATAACCATCTGAATGGAACTATTCCTGATTGTTTAATGATAGAGTCTCTCAGGTATTGAATACGAGGAATAACAGTTGAATGGCAACATTCCGCAAAACATCTTGGGAACATGTAGTCTAAAGACATTGGATATCGGTGAGAATTTGTTACAAGGGAAAATTCGTTGTCGTTGGCAAATTGCAAGGCATTGGAGTTTTGAACATTGGAATAATCAAATAGATGGGACATTTCCATGCCATTTCATGGCTATATCATGTCTCCGTGTCCTTGTTTTACGATCCAATAAATTGCATGTGGGAAATTGGATGTCCACATAGTCATTGCACTGGCGGATGCTTCAAATCATTATTCTATCTTCAAATGATTTTGGCGGAACACTACCTATGAGTCCCCTCACATCTTTGGAGGCCATGAAGGCCAATGTGGACTCTAATCTCCTACAACTATCATTTCATGATTTCATAGGCATTGATGACCTTTACTATAAAGATACAATGAGGGGGCAACATTGAAAGGTCTACAATTAGGAATTTGTTAAGATCTTGACTGTTTTCACATTGATCGACTTCTCGAGTAATAAATTGGAGGTCAAATACCAGATACACTCGAAGATCTCAAAGCACTTTATGTCCTCAACCTATCACACAATGCCATCTCGAGTTCAATTCCTTTTGTTTTGGGGAATATGGATCAACTTGAGTCACTAGACCTGTCAAGGAACCACCTCAATGGAACCACCAGCTCAGCTTGCAAATCTTCATTTCCTTTCGTTACTAAACCTTTCAAACAATCAACTTGTAGGAAACATCCCGACAAGCGGACAATTTCTCATGTTTTCCAAAAGTTCTTTTGAAGGAAACCTCGGATTATGTGGACTTTTGCTCAACAAAAGTTGCTCAATTTCAAGAACAGGACAGAAGAAGCTACTGATGATGGTGACAATGATGATAGCGAGAAAAAGTGGTTTTACATGGGCATACTGTTGGGGTTCGTTGTTGGCTTTTGATAGTTTTGTCCATTAGTGTTTCCGAGCCGCGTAGGGAGTTTTCGCGGTCCAAACTCATTCCCGCGAACCACTCTTGCCTTGTCCCGTTTCGGCCGAACCGTGAGACTGAGGCTGCAATGTCTGAAGTCCATATGCGTGTTGGGTTTGAACGACCCATTATCTGTTAATTTCGAGCCTTGTTTGTCGATTAACTTCGAATCGGGCATGAGTTCGAGTTCTGGAACGGTCCGTACCTTTTCCTCAATCTTTGCTCACGGAGTGTTTCTTAAAATGCCCATTGTATGGTTCAACCGGTTCTGGTCTCTTCTGAGCTTTTTTTAGCACGTTTGTTTCCATGGAAAGAGCCATCCATTGCTTAAAGGATTACGATTTCAGTTAAAATCCTTCTTATTGAACTCAAATCGGCACATTGTTTTTGGTATTTGTTTCCCGGTTGATATTTTGTTGGATGTGCCTGTTGAAAGTTTAAGCTTGTTTGATGATTGGCTGCGACCAGTTGGCCGTTTTGTGTCCATGAATGTACGATCATCGGCGCTCGGAATGGTGGCCTGCGGCAGCCACCATTAACGTGACTGGTAGTACATCCGCATCTCCTAGCGAGAAAGGATGACCGGAGTGAGCGGTTTTAGCGTAGAGGTCCGAAATGATCGAGACAAGGTCCTGTTGCATTAACCTTCCTTCCTTATGCTTGTGAAAGTGGCGAACTTGATTAACGTGATGTGAGAGTATGGGCGTAGAAGACAGAGAATGGGCTTGGTCTGGCTTGTATTTTTTCGAGTTAGTTTTTATTGAGTTGGGACCGGACTGAGCTCATTGTACTGAGCCCAGTCCCACTGGGGGCCTGGGTCGGTGACTCGGGCCGGAGGACACCTTAAGTCCCAATCCGGGTCCCTATTTTCAGATTAAAAATTATTTTTAAAATAAATATACATTTTTAAATTTAAAAAAAAAATATAAAATCAAAAGTATTTTATTTTTTATTTCTCTTTTTCTCTCTAATTTTTAGAAATTAAAAATTTCTGAAAAGTTTTGTTTTTCTAAAAATTAGGAAAAAGCTTAAAGAAATAGTTTATGAATAGTTTTCTCTTAAAATGTATGAAACTCCTTATCAAAAAACTGTACTCAATTGTGTTCCCTTCCTAGTAGAAAAGAATAAGTTCGATTTTAGTCTCCTAACATATGTTGCTTGTGCAATTGGATCCTTCCATTTTTATTTTTTTTTGTTGGGAATCAACTCTACCCAATTCTTAGTGAAGCCCTTATCTAACTCTTAGTATGTTAGTGTCGTATGCTAGGATGATTTTTTTATTATTATTGAAAAAGATAAAATTCAGTTATGTTAAAATCAAAAGAAACTAGTTTTATTTTAGGAAAAATAAGAAAGTAATATGTATAAGACAAAGGTAGAAAAGCGAGAGACGAGAAGGGATGGAGGATTTGGGGCGCGGCCATCGCAGCGATGCATGGTGACGTTTGGAAAATGTGAAAAAGCTTATTATAGGTCATGCTGGACTCCAGCTATCCCCTGAAGTAATAATGACATGCTCTCTTGAGGATCTAATTGCACAAATATTATGAAGTAGAGGATTAAAAATATAATTATCCAAAATTTAAAAAAAAAAAACTCCCCTAGAATGTGATGCGCGACACTCAAGACTGGATGCTTTACCATCATTTTTTCACATGCTTATTCGAAATCAGGTTTTAATTGCTTCTTCGTGTGCAAACTAATGAAGCCACTCAAGCTCGCTCAATTATTATTTATGATTTCATGTGTGTGGGGATGAGTCATAACGCGAGTCTCATAAGTTCGGATTCTATGAAAGTCGAATTTGAGCTCAAGCTTGAATCAAGCTCCAGCAGAAACTCATTTATGATAACCAAGTTGAATCAAATTTCAAGTTTATAAAAATAAATCACGAGTCAAACTCAATCCAAAAAAGTTGAGCTTTGATTGGGTTTGAATCAAGTATCTAAGTCTTAAATTCTCATGTTAAGTCTGGTTTGAATATGAATAATTGACAAAACTCAATTAGAGCTCTTCTAAGTACTAGCTGAAAAACATACCTCAACACCGCTTAGAAATTGGTCTCGGTCATCACTAGACATTCATTCAAATAGAATCTTACATGTGGTTGTGACTTTGTGCAAGATGACATTCCTTAAGGTGGAAAAAGCAAAGAAAATTTGAAATGGAATATTACCTAGCATCTACCATGGAAGTCAAGCCCAATAGACACGTTCTCAATGCAATCCCATAATGCAATTACGATATAATTAAAATGAGTTTGCTTATCGAATCATTTGCACACTAGTCAAGATTACTAAAATAGTAGGAACACCTAAGTAGACACAAGCACAAATCAACCAAAAATAAATAAATCAATTGATAGAAACTTCTTGTTTTCAATTGGTCAACAAAATTTAACGAGTGATCAAAAGATACTTTCTTTTAATAGAGAACTTGTTGTGAGATTTTCAGTAACCTTTTGTCCATCGACTATCACAATCCAAAAATGGGCCCATTCACATGAAAATCAAATTCATCTCAAATTCAATATTGGCTTCAATGGCCGTGATAAGTATTGATCTAATATAAAATCTAACGGCTCTTAAGTGTAAATTTCTTGATTTTTCTAATAAACAAAATTCTGTTTTTCATATATGTTTGCATCACTAACCATGGCTTATAAACCAATTCCATAGGTTGGTCATTTCCTATCCTTTGAAGTTTGATTTTTCTTGGTCTGGTCAGCGCAAGCAAATGAATACAGAAAAGCTGATAGACCCAAATGCGTTTCCGCTCCTATTCCCTACACGAGTCGAAGGGAAAGCAACATAACACCATCAGTCCCGCAACCAACGTTAACACTAGACAGTATCATCCCCACCGAGAAGCGTTTACTTTGACTGCTCCCTCTTTCCAAGCTGAAGCACCATCCCCTGTTTTTCCTCCCCCTCCTCCCTTGCAATTCTCTGTTCTTGAAATAAAATAAAAGGGCAAAGGTTTTTGTTTTTTTCTTTTTTTGGGTTTTTCCTTCTTTCCTGTGGTAGCGGAACAGTGGGTCCCGGTCAAGGTTAGGTTTGTTGACTGCAAGCATGAAAGACGGAAGAAAGAACGTTCTTGTGTTCGGCTAGCGTAAATTTAATGCTAACTTATCCGTAGATGTAGGTATCTCTAGTGTCCTTAATTTATCCTCATTTATTTCTTCGCTATTTCTGTATTGATTTATTGCAAGATTCAGTTAGCATTTCGATGTTCTATTTCAACAAAAGCAAAGGAAGAAAACATTTAAATATATCACACTAAAAGAAAATCCAGGACGACAATCAAAATTTGACATGCGATTTACGTCTATTGCTCCTTCAACACGCATAAAGTAATAGCCTGGTGAAGGTGGGCCCATGGTACTTTCCTAGTGTGGACGATAGAACAACTCCGAGCGCATACAATTCACTTTTTCTTTTCTTTAAACTTTAAATCTTTTGAAATTTTCCCTCTTTTTATTTTGCTTTAAACCACTAAACATAACGCCCATTTTTTCGTTCTTTTACTTTTGTCTTTTTCCATTTTCTTCTTATTTTATTTTTGGTTTAATAAAAGAGAAATTTATTCTTAGTTCTGGCTTATTTGGTTTTCATTCTATATTTTGAATATATTATTTTATTTTTTATTTCATATTTCGTATTTTATTTTTTTGGTAAAGTTCATATTTCGTAGTTAATCCATTGTATTTTTTATTCTATAATTGATACTTTTTTAGCTTTTTGATGGTACTAAAAAATATATACAATCAAATTTAAATATAAGTAAATCTTTTTGATTCATTTTCTTAAATTTGCTTACTTAATTAAAGAAAGATGATATAATGTATGTATTTTCATATTATGATCAAATGCCATTATATATATCCATTACTAACTTTTAATGGATCTCTGCATGTTAATGTGACGTAGAAAAACAAAAACAATTACATGATAACATTTGTTTTATGACCATCAAATAAGGCTAGCCAAAAAAAAATTTCAAGGGATGTCGAGTTCTAATCTCATCATTTTAGGCAGATTTCTTTTATTTAGCCCTTTCTCCTTGAAAATAAAACTATGGCCTTTTGTTTCGATTGAAAGGGCATGTTAAATGAAGAATATCTGTGCTAGTATCGTCAAAAGTGAAATAAGTCAAACTTTGGTGACTAATAAATGACATTCCGATTATCAACACAGGCTTTGTACTTTCCTTGGAAGACTCCACTCCCAAGGGTTCCACTTTGCTTTGGCCGGGTCTCTCGTTCTGTTCCTCTTCCCGCTCTCTTCCTCAAACTCTTCCGATGAACGGTTGACCATCTAATGGTTTGTTCTTGCAATATCCACCATCTCCATCTTCTCCAACGTTGCTAGGGCTTCAGCTTCAGCTCGGTGTCTCGACGTAAACCAGAGATCACTCTTGCTTGAGCTGAGAAACAGCCTCGTCTTCAATGCCTCCAAGTCTCCCAAGCTAATATAGTGGGACCAAAGCGCCGATTCATGGAGCGGCGTGATGTGCAGGATGGCCTAGTGGTCAGTCTCGATTTAAGTGAAGAGTCAATCTCTGGCGGAATCAATGGTTCGTCAAGCTTCTTCAATAGGGGTGTCAAAAGGCATGGGTGCCCGACCCGACCCGATCCTAAACGTAGGGTATTTTCGGGTCGAGTCAAAATATTATATGAGTATGGAGCCGGTATCATTTAGAGTCGAGGTCGAAATGGATTGGATCGGGTCAAAACGAGCATAATAAAGAGCATGTTCTAGAGTTTTTGAGCTAAATAGGAAACCAAACTTGTAAAGGGTTATCTTCTGGCCTGACCAAACCCGATTTTTTTTTTTTTGGGTCCAATGAGTTTCGGGGTCAATCGGTAACATCAAGACTGACCCAACCCAAACCCGACCTATTGACACCCCTACTCTTCGGAGGCTTGAGTTCCTTCAGCTTAAACTTGGCGTTCAAGGACTCCAATTCCATGGCGATTCCATCGGGCCTCGCAAATCTCAGCCGCTTGGCACATCTTCTTATCTTATGCCGGATTTCAGGGCAAATTTTTGTGCAGCTATCGCGCTTGACAAAGCTACGTGCTCTTGATCTCAGTTATCTTTACTACAGTGGCTGGTCTTTGTTGAAACTTGAGAAGCCCAATTTGAGGTCACTGATTGGGGATTTGGGAGTTGAGAGAGCTCTACCTTGATGGGGTCAATGTGTCTACTGAGGGCTGTGAGTGGTGCAATGCTTTGTCTTCTTCAGTGCCGAAACTTGAGGTATTGAGTGCATTTCTGTTCTTTGTCTGGTCCTATCAACCCTCTTCTTATGATTCTTGCTAATTTGTCGGTCATTTGACTTAGAGGCAACAATTTGTCCTCCACAGTTCCTTGATTCGTAGCGAATTTCTCCGGCTTGAAAACTCTGAGCCTATATAATTGTAGCCTGAACGGAGAATTTCCTCCTGAAATCTTCCAGGTACAAACACTTCAAACCCTTGACCTATCATGCAATGAACTCCTCCAGGGTTCTTTGCCAGAATTTCCGAAGAATGGTTCTCTTCAAACACTGCTTCTTAGTGACACGAATATGTTCAGGAGGCTCCAGTTCAATTGATAATCTCAAGAATCTATCAACAATAAAATTGGAGAATTGCAACTTTGATGGAAACATCCCAAGCTCTTTCGCCAATCTCTTGTAACCGTCTCATTTGGACTTTTCATCCAACAATTTTATTGGTCCAATTCCATCACTCAGCAAGTCCAAGAGTCTGACAAGAATCACTATGCGAAACAATAGTCTTAACTGGTTCGATTGATTCAATACAATGGGAATCCCTCTCAAGTCTTCTTAGTCTCGACTTGCAAATCAATCTACTTGAAGGAAATATTCCTTCATCTTTGTTCACATATCCATCGATTGGGGTTCTTCTACTTAATAACAACCGATTTTCTGGTCAATTGAAGGGATCTTTTGATGCTCCATCACATGTGCTGAATATAGTTGATTTGAGCTTCAACAATATAGGAGGAGAACTACCTACATCCATATGGGAACTCCGAGGGCTCATGGGCCTCCTCCTTCATTCCAATAATTTTAGTGCCTCATTCCATATTAATCGAATTCAACAACTGAGAAATCTTTCAGATTTGTATCTTTCCCTACAATCGTTTCTCCATTGATGCCACAAATACTGCTTCCCAGGCCTCTTCATTCCCTAGCCTTGCAACCTTATATTTAGCTTCTTGCCAGTTAACGATATTGCCTTGGTTTTGGCTAACCAATCCAAATTGATCGTTCTCAACCTCTCTGAAAATTATATTCAAGGGGATATACCAAGATGGATATGGACGCTAGGAAATCCTTTTCATCTCAATCTTTCCTCTAATTTATTTGAAGATTTCGAAACACCCCGAGCAATCTTACTTCTTATTTGAGTATTGTCAGCCTTCATTCCAACATGCTCCAAGGAATATGCCACCCTTGCCGTTATATGCTTCCCACTTGGATTTCTCAAGTAACAACTTAAATTCCGTTATTCCGGATGACATTGGCAACAATTTACCAAATTTGATGTTCTTCTCCCTTTCGAAGAATAATTTCCATGGGTTCATCCCGCCATCTATTTGCAAAGAAGGTTATCTTGAAATGCTCAACTTGTCGCATAACTATCTGAATGGAACTATTCTGATTGTTTAATGGAAGTGGAGTCTTTTTAGGTATTGAATATGAGGAATAACCAATTGAATGGCGATATTCCGAGAACATCTCGAGAACATATAGTCTGAAGATATTGGATATCGGTGAGAATTTCTTTGTAGGGGCGATTCCATTGTTGTTGGCAAATTGCGCAACATTGGATTGCATGAACATGAGGACAATCAAATAGATGGGACATTTCCATGCCATTTTGAGTCTATCTTGAATCTTCGTGTCCTTGTTTTACGATCCAACAAATTGCATGGGGAAATTAAATGTCCGCATAGTCAAATCACTTGGTAGATGCTTCAAATCATTGACTTGTCTTTCAAACGATTTTGGTGGCGCACTGCCTATGAGTCTCCCCTCACATCTTGGGAGGCTATGAAGGCCAATGTTGACTTGAGTCACTTGCAGTATCGGTTACCGGGTCGAAGGAGCTTTAGCATGATGATACAATGAGTGTAACCTTGAAAGACCAAAAGCTAGAACTCATTAAGATCCCGACTATTTTCACGTCAATTGACTTCTCGGCCAATAGATTGGAGGGTCCAATACCAGATACACTTGGAGATCTCAAAGCACTTTATGTCCTCAACCTATTGCACAATGCCATCTTGGGTTCAATTCCTCATGTTTTGGGAATTTGGATTAGCTTGAGTTACTAGACACTTTGTCAAGGAACTACCTCAATAGAATCATACTAGCTCAGCTTGCAAATCCTAATTTCCTTTCGTTACTAAACCTCTCGGACAATCAACTTGTAGGAAACATCCCAACAAGCGGACAGTTTTCATGTTTCCACAAGTTCTTTTGAAGGAAACCTTGGATTGCATGGGCTTCAGATCAACAAACTTGCTCAATTACCACGAACACGACGGAAGAAGTTGGCAATGGCCACAATGACAATAGCGAGGAAAAGTGGTTTTACATGGGCATACCGTTTGGGTTTGTCATTGGCTTCTGGATATTTTTTGTGGTCCATTAGTGTTTATGAGATCATGGAGGTTTGCTTATTATCAATTATGGAATAGAGTGCTATTCGAGACTCTTAAGGTCATGATGATTTTCCCTGAGTTTCAGTTATTAAACTTGAGAAATAGTATTTGGTTCTTCTTCTCTTCATAATCAGGAAATGTATAAGGAAATAATCAATTAATCCAAGCGTGCAATTATATATCTGCAACATTAATTAGTAAAATTTATTCGCAGGATAGAAAATGCAACTTCAAAAGCATTTAGCATTTTCCTTTGTGCCGTTGGCACATGCACGACATTGTTACGTCTGCCGCGCGAAAAAGTAAGGGGTTTACTTAAACACTCCAAAGCATGTTGGGTTCCCCGCCGCCTCCACCTCCTCCGCCGCCGCCTCCGCCTCCTTCGAAGCTCTCTGCTCTCTGCTGCTTTCAGTATGAGCTCTCGACCCTGTCTTCTTTTCTCTCCATCTTGCCTCGTGGGGGTTGCAGGCAACTGTGGCGTGTGTTTGATTTCAATCGTGTTCGTTGCACGTTGCTTGTCCGATTAAAGCCATGGCTGCGGAGGCTGAGATTCTCTGCACGCCCGACAAGGAACCTCGCCCTTCTGCTCCTCATACCCCTCTTTTCTCTCGCGTCTTTAACTTTTCCGTTGATCTCATCATTTCAGATTGTGGATGTCATATTTCTCTCGATCCTGTCAACAACGTAACAAAATCTTAAACCTTTATATGGTCCTTGAATGATGAAGAGGGCTACTTCGGCGTTTAGTTCTTTTTCATCTGCGTCTGCCTCATAGAGCACCTGATGCCCCAAACCTTTCTTCTGCCCCTCTCGTTACAAAATTGTTGAACCATTGAAACCTACTGCATCTCTTTCATTGTTCTCTGTAAATGCTTCTTGTATTACTAAAAGTTGAAGTGAGTGCACTTCAATCTTGATTCTCAAGAGAAATCGGATGCAGATTTGCACGATGCGTCCTAGACTGCTTGTATACTTCACCAAGTGAGTGCACTTCAATCTTGCTTCCGTACTAAATTCCATTTCACATTTTTCAATTAGTACATTCTAAATATTTTTTTTATAGCGCCCTCTCTTTTTGACCGGTTATGATATCTCTGTCGTTCGGGACATTTGACAGAGGATTTACCTCTTTAACGTTTGCACACAATAATTTCATCTCTTTACTCTGCACACGGGCGCACACACACATAGAAGAATCTGCTTTTGGCAACTTGACTTTGATTCCAATTGGGAATTTCACATCACTATTTAATAGCTAGATGGTTGCGTAAAGACTTTGCATCCTCATATTCATGGAGGGAATCCTTCCCAGGGAGAGATCAACAGCATCACATGGAGGCTCTTGATAAGAATGGAATTGGTGAATTGTCTTGTAGGTTTAAAGTTGTCCACAAACAAATTCATATACTTGGACATCCTAATGTTTGTAGAAACATTCTCACAGTTTGTCAGCTTAGAAATTCTGAGGACAAATATATGATGTTCTTGGCATTCCAATGGTCCTGCATAACGCTACTACAATAAATACAAGATGGAACTTGTGCATGTACTTTTAATGTAGTGGTGGTTTTACTTCATTAAAATAGCAGATCTATATCTCATTTGTTGTGAATTATGTACTGATTCTGTAGGAAATGTCATTTTAATATCTATCTGGATGCTGATGCTGCCTGGAATTGTCAATCCGAGTTTGGTGACCCTACATGCTTCGCTATAAAGAATACAAATCCTTGTTGAGTGGCTTCCCACGGCGAAATTCTTGAAGCATACAGTTTAGCAGTCAAAACAGATCCTGTCAGTGCATTTGGCGGTATAGTGGCCTTTAAACGTAGAAATTGATGAGGTATATACTTATTTCATTATGTTAAGTTACAAAGGAAAAATTATAATTTCCTTTATATAGTAGACCCACCAAATCCAAATATAATAAACTGAAAGAGGCTTCTCATTTTTCGAATCCATAGAGCTCCAGATCGAAGCTCATTCTTGAGTCAAACTAGTTTGAGCTCGAAATAGGCTAAATGTTATGCCTATGGTCACATTCCATAATATATTATAATTCTCCGATAAATAAAAAAGTGTGAGTTTTGAAACTTAAAAACCTCATTCGGCTCGGGCATCCCTCAAATTGAAACAACAATAGTGGTGCTGGCGGGTCTCCTATTGCTGAGTTGGTATTGTAATGTTTCACTACAGTTAAAATTGATTGAGCTGAACATCAATACTAACCTTGCAATGTCCTACTGTGAATATAGAAATTGGCTACGGAAATCCGGGAGTTCAGAAGCCTAACGGATAGTGATACTCGGGTGTTCCGTGATTGTGGTGGCACCCAAGCACTCAAAGAGGGTGCTAGAGGTTCTCCGTGGGAAGTCGAAAACGTTGAGGATCCTAGAAGCGAAGAAGAACGGCAAAGGGATGGCTGGCTCAGGATTCCGATGATTTAACTACCCCCGACATTCAATTCAGTGCGGTCTCAGGGAGGACTCCGCAAGAGAGAGAGCTTGAAGATGCAAAGTTTGCATGGCTCTACGTTGAGCACGTCATGTACACTTGCACTTCAAGTTTTAAGACTCATTATACGCTTTTCAGTATAATCCAAAAAAATTTCAACTTTGCGACTTTGCCAATGTAGTTCTAATGTTGGTGTGGCGTTTTAATTATGTCTCTAAGACAGAACATTATTCCGTATCAAGTAATTGGTCTAATATAAAATGACCCTTACCCCAAAAAAAAAGTCTGTTATAAAAATATGTTGATCGAAATTTATAATGAAGGCTGATGTAGGCTTCGATCACCTTGAGTTATTTGGAATAAGTGGACTCTATTATCAAGATACAATGAGTTTAACGCTTCGAAAGTCTGAAGTGAGAACTCATCAAGTTTCCGACCGTTTTCATGTCAATCGACTTCTTGGGCAATAGATTGGAGGGTTCAATATTAGACACTTGGAGATCTCAAAACACTTTATTTCCTCAATCTATCGCACAATGCCATCATGCCACCTGATTTTGGCAATCTGGATCAGCTTGAGTCACTGAACCTCTTAGGGGAACTACCTCAATGGAACCATACAGACTCGGCTTGCAAATCTTGATCTCCTTTTGTTCCTGAACCTCCCAAACAATCAACTTATAGGAATCATCCAACAAGTTTCTTGCATTTTCCAAAAGTTTTTCGAAGGAAACTTCGTATTCTGTGGGTTGCTGCTCAATAAAAATTGCTCAATTACCACAAACAGGACGGGGATGATGGGGACAATGATGACAGCGAGTCAAGGTGGCTTCATATGGGCATACTGCTTGGGTTTGTGCTGGCTTGTGGATATTTCGTGGTCCATTAGTGTTTATGAGATCATGGAGATTTGCTTATTGTCGATTCTGGGATAAAGTGTTGTTCGTATGCTCCCCGGCCATGAAGATTTCCCTTGATGTTCAGTTATTAAACTTGAGAAAGAGTATTTTGTTATTTCTTCTCTTCATAATTCTTCATCACCATTGAAAAGATGGTTCTATGATGAAAAAATTGCAATTATGAAAATTCTTTAGCCAGGACAGTTTTAACTTAGATGGAATCCTTTTGAATTGGAAAAGTCTAAACCTAATGCCACAATGTTCTTAGAAAAAATAAATAATATTAAAAAATAAATGAATCAAAATTATTAAAACTAGGGCAAATACCACAAAAACCCTAAACTATGCCACTTGTGACAATTTTATCCTAAACTATTTTTTGTGCCACTAAAAACCCCCAAATTATGCCATTTATGACAATTTTACGCTTTAAACTGTTTTTTGTGCTACCAAAAACCCCAAATTATGTACCACTTGTGACAATTTTACCCTAAATTTTTTTTTGTGTCTTAAAATCCCAAACTATACCACTTAGGACAAATTTATCCCAAACTTTTTTTTTTTGTTGAAGGGCATTTTCGTCCTTTCCATTTTATGTTTTTTTTCTTCTCCTTCTTCCTCTCTCGCCAACCATGTAGAGGGAAGTGTGATGGCCGCCCTCCCGCCTCACCGAGATCCGGCGGGGTGACCCTCGCCACGGGTCAGCCGAGGTGAGGCGAGCCACCGACGTTGGGCGAGGTTGCCTCGGCGGCGTTAGCGAGGGCAACCCTCGCCGAATTTGGGCTTAGGTGGCCCTCGCCCAACATCGACAAGGCCTGCCCTCGCCTTGCCCGGCCCGGGGCGAGGGCGAGGGTGAGTCGCTGCCGTGCAGGAGGCCTCTCCTTTTGCGTGCCGACCAGGCCCGCCCTCGCCTCACCTAACAAGCAATGGGTGGCGAGGGCAGCCCTTGCCGCCCCGGCTTGGCCGCAAGGGCACCGACGCCCGGCTTCCTGATGGCCATAGCAAGGGAAGAAGGAGAAGAAAAAAGAAAGAAAATGGAAAATGACGAAATTGACGAAAATGGCCTTGACAAAAAAGATTGGAGTAAATTTGTCCTAAGTGGTATAGTTTAGGGTTTTTGTAGACACAAAAAAGTTTAGTAAAATTGCCACAAGTGGCATAGTTTTGGGTTTTTAATGGCACAAAAAGTTTATAGTAAAATTGTCATAAGTAGCATAGCTTAGGGTTTTCGATGGTATTTACTCTTAAAACTAATAGGAGACTATAAATCTTAGAACATTCTGATAGATCAATTTCATGCTAATTCTTCATTACAATCCAAGCATTTCCTTTAATTACATCTATGACAAAATTGACTTGAATTTCTTTAATATACTTAGTTGTGATTTATCTTGATTTAGTGGATGACACGTTAGAAAAAAAGTCAAAAATAAAATAAATCTCGCCTCGCCTCCCGCCCGCCCCCGCCCCCGCCGGGGCGGGCGCCCCCACACCACCCAAAATCAGAGCTATGTTCTCCAAAAATAGTTTACAAAAACAACGTCAAAAAAGGATGAGATGTGATGGTAGGACTCAATTGTAATTTTGCATAAACTTTTTAGATTTAGTTGTTCTTTACAACGGTTTTACGATTTGATTATATGTTTACTTAACTTTTAGAATTCAATTATACTTTTTTTGATAATTTTACAATTTGATTCCACTTGCACTACAAGTTTTTAGTCTCTAGTGCATAACCTAAAAAAAAATTTATCAATATAATGTTAAACATACTATACAGATTCCAATATAGTTTGGAATTGTTCAATTTTGTGGCTTTGCCAATATAGTTCTTGTTGTCGTTAGGGAAAATTGTTCAAAAGTCTTAAACTTATTGCACATTTGCCAATTCAGTTATAAATCTTATACAAATTAAGTGATAAACCTTTTAGTTTTTGCCAATTGAATCCATCATTCGTTGACATGGATCTTGGCTGTGCTGCATGGGACTAAGCGTTGATGTTGACAAAATTTATTATTTTTGAATATTTTTTTTTTGAATTTTTCCCTTTTTTTCTTCTTCTCTCCTACCTACTGCAGTGAGTCCCCCCCCTTCAACGACGGCCAAAGGCTACAACCAACGAGGGTCAGCCTCAGCATCTTCGGTGAGTGAGAGGTTAGCAAGGGTCAACCTTGCTAGCCTCTTGTAAGGTTGCCCTCGCCAACCTAGCAAGGGACGACCTCGCAATCCATGGGCGAGGCTCGTAGCAAGCAAGGTCAACCCTCACACTCACTCAAGTAAGTGAGGGAAACATTGTTAGTTGCAAATGAGGCTCACCCTCGCCAAATCTCGGGTGAAAGCGACCTCACGGGGGAGGTCAACAAGGCCGAAGACAGGTAGAAGAGAGAGAGGGAAAAAAAAGAAAAAATAATAAAAAATATTTAAAATTAAAAATAGTTACAAAATGATAAATTTTGTCCATGTCGATACCGGCCAGGTGTCACGTATGACGACCAGGGCGTTTGTCGGTGAATTTCATCAAAATTGGCGAGATTGACTCGATTGATAAAAAGTAAAAATTATTTAGGACTCAATTGGAAAAATTAAAAAGTTTAGGACTGAATTAGTAAAAATGCAATAGGTTTAAAACTTTTGAACAATTTTCCCAAGAAAGTTACATTAGAAATTCTAAACCATTTAGGAAATGCAATCTAAATCATTAATCTTTTCGGAAAGTTACAATATAGTCCTTTTGATCATCATTTTTCCTGAATTTTTTTGTACAACCTTTTAGGGGTGTGCAACTCCGGATTTGGGTTTAAATCGTTCGACCACCCAAAATAGAGTCGGAACCGATTCCTAGTTAAACCAAGATCTTCTTAATCGGGTTGAAACCGGTCGGAATAGGGTTTGGAACCTAGATCGTTTTGGAAGGTTTTTACCCTTTCAAAAAAAAAAAAATCGTCCCTCTATATAGTGCCTTTGAGTTTCTTTGTCTATGAAAAATTGTTAAAAAAAGAAAGCTTTTCTTTAAATCAAGTTAAGGGAGAATTGTTAAAAATAACTGTTTTTCATGTATTGTTTTTCTTTTTAACGGTCTTGCCTTCAACTATTATTATAGTGTAGGACAAGTGCTACTAGCATTTTCAGTCAACTCAAGAAAAATATCTTCTTAATAAGAGCTCCGTCACGTACACATGAATAAGCATATTATATCATATCGAGAAATATTTGTGGGGAATAAGACTAATATTAGATCCATATTTGTTGTTAATGTTTATACATTGTTAGGATTTTTGCTTTGTCTTATAATGTTAGGAGGATTACATTATTGTTTTTCATTAATTAATGTAAAATTTAAAGCCGTATAAGATATGAACGGTTGCAAAAACAGTTCTAATGAAAATGGGGTTGGCCCTATTCGGATGGAAAAATAGGGTCAGTCCAAAATATGGTCCAATAAAAACGGGTAGGGACGGAGTCGAAAAAGGAATCGGGTTATAACGGAGTCGGTACGGGGTCCGGGTTTGGACCTTACCCACCCTGGACACAATCACCTCTACAACCTTTAACACCTACTATTGAAACCTTTTTACAAGTTATCGCTTTGTAGTGATTGGCAATTTGTCGGCCACCATAAATTTCCATAATTTTGAACGTCTCTAGTGGTACATTCATCTCTATGGCATGACACATTTCTCCAAAAGCGAATTTATTGACTTGCAAAAGTCCTAATTCGAGAGAACATTCATGAATCTAGTTATCGGTAGGTTGGAAAGCTAGGCATAAATCGCTTCGTTGGTGACTTTTGACCGAACTGCGCCCACTTTCAAGGTGCAATCCAACAGGTACGGCCAACTTTGGCCCAAAATGCAATTCCGGTATGCTTGGAAAATTATTGTGTTCACGTTCAACCCCTTTTTAATGGTTGAGCGTGAAGAAGACTTCAGATTGACTAAACTCTATTTTGGACAACACGATGTTGATTTGCTTAATCTTTTTAATTATAGATTTTTTTTCTTTTCTTCTTTTATTTCCTTTTCTAGCGGCGATGTTGACACCATATCCGGCGTTGAAAAATTTCTTTGTGTTGGATTATTCCCCATAAGAATGAATAATACATTGTATGCAGTTTATGAATGAGGTTTGGTATGTAGTTTTCATGATTGGTAAGGAAAAAAAAAACTTGTGGTTTTTATACAAACCCCAACGTTACGCAATATCTACTGATATGGTTGTAATGTTGTGGTGGTGCTGGGTTATTGATGGGAGTTTGAGGATGGTGTTTCCGATCTGGTGTTAATGAGAAAGAAAATAAATAAGGAAATGGGAAAAGGAGAAATAGAGAAGGAAAATAAAAAAGAAAGGAAAGAAAAAACATTTTAAATATAAAAAAATTACTCAAAAATCATTTTGAATATATCTGTTCACGCGTATCGCGGGTCGGCTAATAGAACAGCCAATGTACTGTCCATCAGTATTTTGCGAAGTTGAAGGGCAAAACTACATTGAATTTAACACGCAAAAATTTAGAACTACATTTGATGGGTTGAAAACTTTAAAACTACGTTGGAATTTGTACAATAAATTTAGGAAGATTTTTGCCACACATAACTAAACCTAGCCTTAATAATAATATCCAAAAGTTGGAAAAATGGAATTTTTACAAAGAAAGTTGAGAAAGGAATAAAGGATAGATGTAGAAAAAAAAGACTGAAATATTCAACATTAAAAATAATAGTTATGTTAAAAAATATTGTGATCGAGATTTATAAAAAGAAAAATTAGTACTTATTTATTTTTAGTAGATGGAGTTTAAGTAATGCTGGAACTTTACGAAGATATTTTCCTAATCTAATTATCAATTATTTAAGCACTTCTATTGTTAGTTGATAATGTTTTGCATGCCCCGGCCAACCAGTGTTCCCTTGCTATTAGAAAAGATTAAGTTCAATTTTAGTCCCCTCGGTTGAGTAGGCAGCGGGCGAGGCCGACCCTCGCCAGTCGCAGCCTCGACCATTGCTGGAGGCTAGCCAACCGGTAGAGGTAGAAGAGAGGGAAAAAAAAGGAAAAAAAGGGAAAAAAAGAAAAAATATTTAAAAATAATAAAATTTGTCGTGTCGGCGTCAATTGTCCTTATGTTGAGCAGGTGGCATCCACATTAATGAATTTTATCAAAATTGACCGGATGGACTCAATTAGCAAAAAGTAAAAATATTTAGGACTCGATTAGCAAAATTGAAAAGTGTGGGGGCAAAATTAGCAAAAGTACAATAGATTTAAAACATTTTGGATAATTTCCGAGAAATTTGCATTATAAATTCTAAACCATTTAGGAAATGCGGTCTAAATCATGAATCTTTTTGGAAAGTTACAATATAGTCCTTTTGATCATCATTTTTTTTCCTGATTTTTTTTTGTACAACCTTTAACACCTACTATTGAAACCTGCTTACAAGTTATTGCTTAGAGTGATTGGCAATTTGTCGGCCACCATAAATTTCCATAATTTTGAACGTCGCTAGTAGTACATTCATCTCTATGGCACGACACATTTCTCCAAAAGAGAATTCATTGACTTGCAAAAGTCCTAATTCAAGATAACATTCACGAATCCTAATCGGTGGGTTGGAAAGTTAGGCATAAATCGCTTCGTTGGTGACTTTTGACTTATAAAATTGAGCCCACTTTTAGGGTGCAATCCAACAGGTACGGCCAGCTTTGGCCCAAAATGCAATTCTGGTACGCTTGGAAAAATTATTGTCTTCACGTTCAACCCCTTTAAAATGGTTGAGCGTGATGAAGAACCTCAGATTTATTAAACTCTGTTTTTGGACAACACGATGTTGATATGCTTACTCTTTTTAATTTTCTAGATTTTTTTTTCTTCTTTTATTTCCTTTACTAGCGAGCGATGTTGACACCTTATCTGGCGTTGAAAATTTTCCTGTGTGGGATTTAGTCCCCATAAGAATGAATAATACATTGTATGCGATTTATGAATGAGGTTTGGTATGTAGTTTTCATGATTGGTAAGGAAAAAACTTGTGGTTTATACAAATCCCAACGTTAGGCAATATTTACTGATACGGTTGTAATGTTGTGGTGATGCTGGGTTATTGATGGAGAGTTTGAGGATTTGTGTTTCCGATCTGGTGTTAATGAGAAAGAAAATCAACAAGGAAATGGGAAAAGGGGAAAGGGGAAATAGGGAAGGAAAATAAAAAGAAAGGAAAGAAAAAACATTTTTAAAAATAAAAAATTACTCAAAATCGTTTTGAATAAATTTGTTCACGTAAATCACCGATTGAGCCCATAGAGCGGCCAACGATGACTGTACTGCCCCGTCAGTATTTTCATGCAAAAGTTGAAGGGCAAAACTGCATTGAAATTTAATGCAAAAATTTAGGACTACATTTGACCAACTGAAAACTTTAAAACTACATTGGAATTTGTACAAGTTAAATCAGGAATTTTGCCACACTTAACTAAACCTAGCCTTAACAATAATATCCAAAAGTTGGAAAAAAAAGGGAATTGTTTTAAAGAAAGTTGAGAAAGGAGTAAAGGATAGATGTAGAAAGAAAGAGACTGAAATGTTCAAAATTAAAAATAGTTATGTTAAAAAATATAGTGATCGAGATTTATAAGAAAAATTAGCACTTATTTATTTTTAGTAGATGGATTTTAAGTAATGCTGGGACTTTATGAATATATCTTCCTAATCTAATTATCAATTAATTAACAACTTCTACTATTAGTTGATAATGATAATGTTTTGCATGCCCCAGCCACCCGGTGTTCCTTGCTATTAGAAAAGATTAAGTTCAATTTTAGTCCCCTAACACTACCCCATTCTCAGTCAAGTTCTTAAATAACTCTTAATATGTTGGGGTGGTATGCTAGGATGATTTTTATTATTATTATTGAAAAAGGTAAAAAAAAAAAAAAAAGTCTATGATGTTAAAAAAAACAATTAGATTCTAGGAAAATTAAGAAAGTACTATGTAGAAGACGAAGGTGGAAAAGCGAGAGACGCGAGAAAAGGCGATGATTGGTTTGGAAAATGTGAAGAACTTATTACAGGTTTGACCTTCGAAGAAGCGGTCATGGTGGACACCAACTATCCTTCTTCTTTTTTTGGGTCCATTGAAGTGGCAATGGCTTGCTCTCTCTAGGATGCAATTGCACAAATATTATGAATTAGAGGATTAAAAAATAGATTTATCAATTTGAAAAATAAAAACTCAAGCTTGAATCAAGCTCCGACAAAAACTCATTTATGATAATCAAGTCGAATTAAATTAAGTTGTTTCAAAATATAAAAAATAAAACATTCACAAGTCAAAACTTGATCTGAAAAAGTTGAGCTTCGATGAAATTGGGTATCCTACCCTTAAATTCTCTAAGTCTAGTGCGGTTTAAATACGAATAGCGACTAGACTCGGTGGAACCTCTTTTAGGTACCCATTGTTTAACCAAAAAAGGCCAGGTGAAAAAATATTCCCAACATCACTGAGAAATCAATCTTGGTCATCAACGATATTCATTCAAAGAGAATCTTTCATATGGTTGTGACTTTGTGCAAGATGACATTTACTTAAGGTGGAAGAAGCAAAGAAAATTTAGACATAGAATAATACGAAGCATCTACCATGGAACTCAACCCCAGCAGAGATGTTCCCAATGCAGACCCACAATACAATTATGATATAATTAAATTGAGTCTACTAATAAGAATAATTTGCATGCTAATCAAGATTACTAAAATTGTAGGAACGCTTAAGTGGACACCAGAACAAATTAACAAAAGAACAACCATCAACCGAAAGAAAACTTTTGTTTTCAATTAGCTATCAGTTTTCCATTAGTTATCAAATTTTAACAAGCGATCAAAAGGTGCTTTCTTTTAATAGAGAACTTATGACATTTTCAGCAACCTTTTATCCGTCAACTAACTCCCCTTCAAAAATGGGCCCATTCACATGAAAATCGAATCCATCTCTCATTTAATATTGGCTTTAGTGGCTATGACAAGTATGGATCACATATGAAATTTAATGCTCTTTGAAGCGTAATATCTCGATTGTTCTAGTACCGAACCATCCTTTGGATCTGTACCCTATTTGACAATCTCTATTTTCATCAATAACCATAGCTTATAAGCTAATTACAAAAGCTAGTCATATGCTACTCATTGGAGTTTGATTTTTCTTGTTCTGCCCAGCGTAACATGGATTGACCCCAAGAAATCCGCAAACAAATAAAGAAAAGCCGACAGACACAAAGGCGTTTCACTTTTGACTACTCCTTGTTTCCAAGATGAAGCAGAGAAAAGTCGATCGACATAAACGTGTTCACTTAGGGCTTGCATGGTAACACTCTCGAAAAACAAATTTTCGTTCTTTTGTTCCAGGGAGCAGATTTTTTTTTCCGGAAATAAGAATGCGTTTGGTAAATTTTTGTTCTCGGGAACAAATTTGTTCCCGAACAGGTTTGGAGTAGAAATCGAAATAAAAAAGTTGATTCTGTTCCGAAAACAATTTTAAGAAACAGTTTTTCTTTTCTTTTCTCTTTCTCTTTCCTTTTCTTCTTCTTCTTCCTCTTCCTCCTCCCACCCCTTAGCCGCCCCATCGCTGTCGCCGGCAAGGTCCGGTGAGCTCACCAGCGCCTCGCTAGGCCGGGCGAGATCTAGCAAGCTCGTCGAGCCTCGCCCGACCACCGGCAAGGCTCGGCCTCGTAGATTTGGGCAAGGTCGAGCGAGCCTTGCCTAGGCGGCGTGAGGCCAGGCGAGCCTTGTCTCACCCAGATCTAGGGAGGCGAGCCTCGCCCGGCCATCCGTGAGGCTCGGCCTTGCGAGATTTGGGCGAGGCGAGCCTCGCGGCGACGGCCAACAAAAAGAAGGGAGGGAAAAAAAAAGAAAAAGAAAATTAAAAGAATCAAAAGATTGGAAATTTTTACCAAACGCAAACTGTTCTCGAAGTAAAAATTTTGAACAGCTTATCAAGCGCCTTCAAATGCTTAAAAATTGTTCCAGGAATAGAAACAAAAAAGAATCATTTACGAGCAGAAATTGCTCCTTTTGAACAGAAACGTTATCATGCGCGCCCTTATATTCCCTTTTGACAAGCTCCCGTTTCCAATGAAGCATCCCCTCTTTTTTCCTTCCCCTCCTCCCCCGGCCATTTTCAGTTCTGAAATTGAACATATCGCACAAAAATTTTCGAATCCCTCTCTCATAAAAAGACATTGTTAGAGATATTAGAAATTTCTCAATCAAAAGATATTATTAGAGATGTTATTAGATGTTATGGATATTCTTTGGTATTTCATTATATTTTATGACAACTAATCTCCTTGTTTGATTAAGATAACTAATTTGCTTGTTAAATTGGATTGCTTCCTAAAAGTTCGATTCTCCACCTTTTTAGTGGACTGGGGATTGGATGTTTAGTTTCAGATGTGATTTCAACTTCCACTATCTGTAAAGAAGCAAAGTAAAAGTCTAAAAGTGAGTACGATAGACTAAAAAAAAAAAATTACTTCCTTTCCTGTATATATTGTTTGAGTATAAATACCTATTGATTGTAACATATTTTAAAAAATTAGATCACCGTCAAGTGTTTAGGCAGCCGTGAGCAGCCGACTCGAAGCATTAATTCATCAAGCAGCCAAAGTTGAGCACCATAGAGTGATTTAGTTTAGCTTGCCGCAATTCAACTTGAATTTCTATACTCATTTTGACCCATATATATATGCTATATAAAGATCCATATTTGACTTGATCCATGCCTAATTGCATTTACAAAAATACTTCCATATTTAATTCAACATATGAAAGTCCATATCCACTTGGTTAACTCATATTAAGCTCTTCAAGTGTTGAATAAAATCACTATTTTGACTTTAAGATGCTAAAGAATTGCCTTTCAGCATTGCAAAATTTCATATTGATTAACAATGAAGAATAAGAGCAAGCTAGTACTTGATAGTGAATTTATAAAATTACAGTGAGATTTTAATTAAATAAAATGTAAGATATAGAACAACATGATTTATGCTAACAATGGATTGCAGTAACAAAAATTAAGATTAGAATATTATGTAAAAATAACAATGTAAGATGCAACCAAGGATAGATATACTCCAATAACTTATAGACGAAACTTACAATATCCATAAAAATAAAATAATGGAAAAAGAAGAAGCCGTCTTGATATTTTTAATAAGCGTGAAGTCGGCTCGCTTTGTGAGCCCGCCTGGCCTTGTCTGAATTTAGAACAATTGGTGGGGTTCATTATTTTCTCATAGAAGGCGAAGAGATTGCAAATGTGGGTTGAGTTTAAGTAAAATGTGAACCAATTTAATACCTATATTATTTTGAGTTTTACCATTCTAAATCAATTTATGACCTATTTATTGAATATAAGTAACTCATATAATGATTCAATCCATCAAATACGGGTTACAAAATGGATTTGTGACTTTTTTTACTAGTCTAGCAATTATCCGATTCCATTTTGTAGAACAAGCCCTCAAGAAGTGTGTACATAAACAGAGAACGTGGTCTTTATTTTTCTATTGTTTGGAGAAGATAGAGCATAACTAATGTGGTGCTCATTTGAGTGTTGCTTTATTCTTAGCCTTATTGGAAGCTAACCCAACAATTGACTACTCAACCAAAATAAAAATAAAAATAAAAATTGAAAGCCAAAAAAAATTTCTATCAAAACCACGCTTAGCATAGCAAAACTCACAACGAAGCAAAGAAAAATAATAATAATAAAGGAAGAAAACCTTTTAATATATCAATGTGCAATACCAAAAGAGAAAACCAGAGGCGATTATCAGGATTTGGCATGCGTTTTACGTTGATTGTTCCTTCAACACGCATTTCTATTTTACTATATATCCAGTAAAAGTCGCATGAAGCGAAAAAGAAAGTATGGCGGTAGGCCGGTGGAGGTAGTCCATGGTACTTTCCCAGCGCGCATGATGGGTCAATTCCACGCGCATTCGGTTCGCTTTTCCTTTCTTTTCTTTTAATTTTAAATCTTTTTGAAATTTTCCCTCCTTTTATTTTCCTTTAAACCAACAAAGACAACACGCATCTTTTCATCGTTTTACTTTTTGTCTTTTCCTTTTTCTTCTTATTTTTCTTTTCAGTTTAATAAAAGAGAAACTCACTCTTAGTTTTTGCTTATTTGGTTTTTTTTTTATAGTACTACAAAATATTTATAAAAAATTCAAATATAAGTAAATCTTTTGATTTCTTTTCTTTATCTACTTATTTAATAAAACAAAGGAAATATAATAGATGATATTTTGGTATTATGGTCAAATGCTATTATATATGTATATATCCATTATTTATTTTTAATGGATCTCTACATGTCAATGTGAGTGCGGAAATGAAACCGATCATGTAATATCACTTGATTTATGATATTGAAAAAAAGACGAGCCAAAAATATTTCCTGAGAGATGTCAAGTTCTATCTCAACATTTTAGGTGGATTTCTTTTATTTTCCCTTTTCTCCTTAAAATAAAAATTATTGCTTTTCGTTCGATTGAAATAGCACGTTAAATAAAGAATTCTTGTCCTAGCAATTGTCGAAAGTGATATAAAAGCCAACTCTGACATCCCGAATATCAACACAAAGCCTTTGCGCTTCCCTTAGACGACTCCTCCACTCCCCAATGTTTACTTCGTTTCGGTTGACTCCCTCTTGCCACTCTCTTCCTCTGATGAAAGGTTCGATCGTCCCATGGCTTCTTCTTGCAATATCCACGATCTCCATCTTCTCTGACGTTGCTATGGCTTTAGCGTCAGCCCAATGTCCTGGCGTGGACCAGAGATCATTGTTGCTCGAGCTGAGAAACAGCCTCGTCTTCGACACCTTCCTATCATCCAAGCTAGTACAATGGGACCAAAGTGTCGATTCATGGAGTGGCGTGACGTGAAAACGGTCTTGTGGTCGGTCTCGATTTGAGCAACGAGTCGATCTCTGGTAGAATCGACGAATCGTCAAGCCTCTTCAAGCTCAAGTTCCTTCAAAGCCTGAACTTGGCGCTCAACTACTTCCGCTATTCACCGATTCCGTTGGGCCTCGCAAATCTTAGCTACTTGGTGCATCTCAACTTGTCCCATGCCAGATTCGCCGGGCATATTCCTGTGGAGCTATCACGCTTGACAAAGCTAAGTACTCTTGATCTCAGTCGTTTTTACTTCACTAAGGAGCCTATGCTGACCAATTTGAGGTCATTGATTGGGGATATGGGGGAGTTGAGAGAGCTATACCTTGATAGGGTCAATGTGTTTCCTGTGGGAAGCGAGTGGTGTGACGACTTGTCTTCTTCGGTGCCAAAACTTGAGGTATTGAGCATGTCTTTTTGTTCTCTGTCCGGTCCTATCGACCCTTCTCTCATGAGTCTTGCAAATCTGTCGGTCATTCAACTCGATGGCAACAACTTATCCTCCACAGTTCCTCGATTCTTAGCGAATTTCTCCAACTTGAAAACTCTGAGCCTAGGTGATTGTGGCCTGCAAGGGGAATTTCCTCATGAAATCTTCCAAGTACAAACACTTCAGACCCTTAACCTATCATCCAACAATCTCCTTCAAGGATCTTTGCCAGAATTTCCGGAGAATGGTTCTCTTGAGACATTAGTTCTTAGTTTCACAAATATTTCTGGGAGGCTCCCATATTCAATTGGTAATCTCAGAATTTGTCGAGAATAGAGCTAGTGAATTGCAGCTTTCATGGAAATATCCCAAGCTCTTTCACCAATCTCTCACGACTGTCTTATTTGGACTTCTCATTCAACAATTTTACTGGTCCAATCCCATCGCTCAGCAAGTCCAAGAATCTAACACGAGTCACTCTGTGCCACAATAGTCTAACTGGTTGGATTCATTCAACACAATGGGAATTCCTCTCGAGTCTTCTTATTCTTGACCTGGGAGTCAATTTACTTGAAGGAAATATTCCTTCGTCTCTGTTCACACATCCATCGATTCAGGAGCTTTCACTTTCCGACAATCGATTTTCTGGTCAATTGAAGGGATCTTTTGATGCTCCACCGCCCATGCTGCAAAAACTTATCTTGAGCAACAACAATATAGGAGGAGAACTACCGATGTCTATATGGGAACTTCGAGGGCTCTGCTACCTCTCACTTTCTTCCAATAATTTTAGTGGCTCATTCCATATTAATTGGATACAGCAACTACAAAATCTTTCAGGTTTGGATCTTTCCTACAATCATTTCTCCATTGATGCCACAAATACTGCTTCCCAGGCCTTTTCATTCCTTAGCCTTATATCCTTAAATTTGGCTTCCTGCCAGTTGACAGCATTACCTCACTTTTTGGTTAATCAATCTCAATTGTACTTCCTCGACCTCTCGCACAATTATATTCGAGGAAATATACCAAGATGGATATGGACACTAGATCTTACGCATCTCAATCTTTCCTCTAATTTATTTGAAGATATGGAAACACACTTGAGCAATCTTACTTCTAATGTGTTTGTTGTCGACCTCCATTCAAACATGCTTCAAGGAAAATGCCAAACATTTCGTCATGTGTTTTGTACTTGGATTTATCAAGTAACAACTTCAACTCTCTTATTCCGAATGACATTAACAACAACCTACTAGACTTGGAGTTCTTGCTCCTCTCAAAGAATAATTTCCATGGGTGCATCCCACAGTCTATTTGCAAAGTTGGTGATCTTAAAGTGCTTGACTTATCGCATAACCATCTGAATGGAACTATTCCCGATTGTTTAATGATAATGTCTCTTGAGGTATTGAATCTAAGGAATAACCAGTTGAATGGCAACATTCCGCAAAACATCTTGGGAACATGTAGTTTGAAGATGTTGGATATCAGTGAGAATTTGTTACAAGGGAAAATTTCGTTGTCATTGGCAAATTTAAGGCATTGGAGTTTGTGAACATCGGAGAAAATCAAATAGATGGGACATTTCCGTGCCATTTCACGGCTATATCACGTCTCCGTGTCCTTGTTTTACGATCCAATAAATTGCATGGGGAAATTGGTTGTCCACATAGTCATTACACCTGACAGATGCTTCAAATCATTGACCTGTCTTCAAATGATTTTGGCGGAACACTACCTATGAGTCTCCTCGCATCTTTGGAGGCCATGAAGGCCAATGTGGACTTTGATCTCCTGCAATGTCAATTTTCTGATTACTTTAGACAAAGGTTTTACTATGAAGATACAATGAGAGCAACATTGAAAGATCTACAATTAGAATTTGTTAAGATCTTGACTGTTTTCACATTGATTGACTTCTCGAGTAATAAATTGAGGGTCCAATACCATATACACTTGGAAGATCTCAAAGCACTTCATGTCCTCAACCTATCGCATAATGCCATCTCTAGGTTCAATTCCTCTTGTTTTGGGGAATATGGATCAACTTGAGTCACTAGACCTGTCAAGGAACCACCTCAATGGAACCATACCAACTCAGCTTGCAAATCTTCATTTCCTTTCGTTACTAAACCTCTCAAACAATCAACTTGTAGGAAACATTCCGACAAGCGGACAATTTCTCACGTTTTCCAAAAGTTCTTTTGAAGGAAACCTTGGATTATGTGGGCTTTTGCTCAACAAAAGTTGCTCAATTTCCAAGAACAAGACAGAAGAAGCTACTGATGATGGTGACGATGGCGACAATGATGATAGCGAAAAAAGTGGTTTTACATGGGCATACTATTGGGGTTCGTTGTTGGCTTCTGGATAGTTGGTGGTCCATTAGTGTTTATGAGATCTTGGAGGTTTGCTTATTATCGATTCTGGGATGAAGTGTTGTTTAGGCTCGACTATGAAGATTTCTCCTGAGGTTTAGTTATTAAAGTCGAGAAATAGTATTTCGTTTCTTTCTTTTTCTCTTCATAATTCTTCATCACAATTGGTTAGACTGTTATATTTATTGATCAATAGATTCTTGCTTATCAATAAAAATAAATAGAAGTAGGCCTTGTCGAACAATTTGATTTTGTCAGCCAGGTAAGTCATCAAAAAATGAAAACAACAAAAAATGGACAAATTGGTAGACAAGCTAATAGTAGGAGATTAAAATAAAGGAGGGCAGGGGTTCAGCCTAACCCTTCTTTCCTCACCCTCCTGGCCAGGCCTTTTCTCTCCTTTTTCCAAAATCCTGAAAATATTTTATTTTTATTTCTCTTTTTCTTCTCTTAAATTTTTTAGAAATAAAAAATAAAAATAAAAAGTTTCAATTTTTTTTTCAAAAATTAGGAAAGCTTAAGAAATAGTTTATGTGTAGTTTTTCTTAAAATGTATGAAAATCCCCTTATCAAAAAATTGTGCTCCAAATTTGTGTTCCCTTTGTAGTAGAAAAGATTACGTTTGATTTTAGTCTCCTATACATGGATATTATTTTTTAGAGAAACCTTTGTATATACACACAAGCTCTATTTATACTATTGCATGGACAATATTAGAAAAATATGCAGAGTGAATAAACGAAATATATTCCTATTTATGCAATAATTGAATTTCCAAAATAGCTTGATTCTGATTATTAATATCCACTCCATGGTAAGAATTTCTCCAAATTGTGGAAATAATTAGGTGATGAATAAGGAAATTATTAATTATTTCAAGGGTGGCAACTGTGTTTCCAACATTTACTTTATTCGCACGAGAGAAAAATGCAACATCAAAAGCACTTGGCATTTTTCCTTTGTTCCTTTACCACGTGCACGACAGTCTTCCGGCGCCGCGCGAAAAAGTAAGGCATTTGCTTAAACACTCGCAGAAGCAAAGCACAGAACAGAACAAAGCATGTTGGGTTCTGCCGCCGCCGCCTCCACCTCCGCCGCCGCCGCCGCGTCCCGGTGCTCTCTGCTTCACCCTCCACCACTCATCCGACCAGAACTCGCCCTTCCACCTCGCCCGGTAGAAATTCCAGCGCAATCCGTTCATCTCATAATCTGTGTTTCCTTTTTCGTTCTGTCCTTCTCTATTTGTGTGGCTTCCAGTCTCAGCTCGATCCTATCTGCTTTCTCCGTCTTGCCTCGTAGGGGTTGCAGGTGCCTGTGGCTTGTGTTCGACTTCAATCGTGTTGTCGTGCGCTGCTTCTCCGATTAAAGCCATGGCTGCGGAGGCTGGGAGATTCTCTACACGCCCGACAAGGAGCTTCCTCGTCCTTCTTGCCCTCGTACCCCTCTTTTTCTCGCGTCTTTAATTCTTCGTTGATCTTATCAGTCGAGATTGTGCATGTCGTGTTTTCTTGATCCTGTCTACTATTTAGCGCAATCTTGATATATACAGGTCCTTGAGTTATGAAGTAGCTACTTTTTCTTTTCTTGGGCGTGTGCCTCATTATCAAATGGAAAAAAAAAAATCTAATCTTTCCCTTTTCTCCAAATGTTCCGGTGTGGAGCAAGCAGGCATTGATATCTTTGTCCGATAAAACTGATTTGGCTTTTTCTTGAAAGGGCCTCCAGGAATTGGGGTGAGGACTTTAACTTGCACACTTTCTTGTGTGCGTGTGCTGCCTGTGCCTGTGCGTGCGTGCACATTTGTGTGTGTAGCTAGGTGCTGAAGCCTCAATGTTTTAGTTGGATTTTAGGCACGTCCCATTGCTTGCGGATAGTATTTTGTATACAGGGGCACGAATGGTATATGTACTTGTCAGGTCAGCACATTCAAGTGTTTATGTTGTCTTAACTGATTAAAACATTTAGGTATACTGTTGTCTCAACTGGGGGAACCGCAACTGCTCTGGAAAATGCTGGGTTGTCTGTCACCAAAGTGGAACAGCTTACTTGCTTCCCTGAGATGGTTTGCTTTGTCCCTTACTTGCATTATTTATTCTTTTCTTTCTTTAGTTGCCTCGTCTTAGGAGGCTGATTGTAACAAGTGATGATGACAATCAAGATTGGCACTGGCACTGATGCCAAATGACAAAATCCCTCTTGGCTTCAAGTGACTTACCTAGGATTTTCACAGCTTTTGCTAACATTATCATGCTGCATCTATTCTCAACAATGGTGGTATAAATCGGATACCTTGACCATTTCAAACTGCTCAAGACTTTCCCACTTATGACAAAGAAATCAATTTCTAGTGCTCATCAAAGATTTTCAAAAGTTCCTCTTCTGAGCATTTTCGGGATTTTGTTGTGAATTTGAGTGCCATTTGTCCTTAGGCGACATAGAGCACCCAACGGCCCAAACTTTTCTTCTGTCCCTCTTTGAGATCCATTCATCCTTACAAACTTGTTGAACCATTAAAACCAAGCGCATCTCTTTTCTTCTTCTCTGCAAATACTCTGTCTTACTAAAAGTTGAAATGAGTGCACTCTAATCTTGATTCTCAAGAGAAATCAGATGCGGATATGCAGGATGCATGCTAGCACCCTTCACTAAGGAGAATTACTTCTCTACCAAATTCAAGATCACAATTAGTACATTCCAAGTATGTGTCATGATGCCTCTCTTTTTGAGCAGTTGTGATTTTCTGTTGTTTGAGACATTGACAGAGGATTTCCCTCTTTAACATTTTGCGTATGATAATTTCATCTCTTTTCTCTTCAACTGGCCGCACACCACACAGAAAAGAATCTTCTTTTGGCAAAATGATTTAGATTTTAACTTGGGAATGTTATGTTACTTTATTTAACAGCTGGACGGTCGCGTAAAGACCTTGCATCCTCATATTCATGGAGGAATCCTTGCTAGGAGAGATCAACAGCATCACATGGAGGCTCTTGATAAGCATAGAATTGGTGAGTTCTCTTGTACGTTTATGCAACCTGCATTTAAGGTCTCCTCAAACAAATTCATAAACTTGTATATCCTAATGTTTGTAGTTACATTCTGACAGTTTTTCAAATTAGAAATTCTGAGCACTAACAAATAATGTTCTTGGCATTCCTGCATGATTTTACTATACTAAATGCTAGATGGAACTTTTGCAGGCACTTTTGATGTAGTGGTGGTTAATTTGTATCCTTTCTATGACAAAGTTACCTCTGCGGCTGATATTGAATTTGAAGATGGAATTGAGAATGTTGATATTGGTGGTCCTGCCATGATCAGAGCTGCTGCAAAGGTTTTTCACTATTATATGTTCATGTTCATTGTTATTAGAACATAGACTTCTTTATGTTTCCTTTTGCTTCATTGCATATCAATTTGGACATATGCTGGAACATCCTGTATTGGTGTCTTCAGTCATATTGGGCTTGCTGATATCATGCAAACTTTGCTACAATGGCACTGGTAATCGAGGCATGTAACTGATTGAGAGCATGTTAACTTTTACATCGAGATTGAGGCTCCAGATTCTCTTCTTACTATTTGGGGAATGATTCTCTCGCGCTTGCTAAGACAACAATTTCTCTTGTGATGTTTGTTAAATTATAAACTATAAAAGTTATGTCTAATATGATACACTTTTTTTGAAGAGTTATTGCTGGCTTTGCCCCTCTAAATATCAATATGCATGTGGTAGATTTTTCTGATAATTTTTGCGTCAAGTAGTATTACATGTTCTTAATCTGAATTGATTTTGACATTTGTCTCCTAACAGAATCATAAGGATGTCCTCGTTGTGGTTGATTCACATGACTACCCTGTGCTACTAGAGTTCCTGAAGAGTAATGGAGATGATCAACAGTTCCGTAGAAAACTTGCTTGGAAGGCCTTTCAGCATGTTGCTTCCTATGATTCTGCAGTGTCAGAGTGGCTCTGGAGACAAACAACTGGAGGTATTCATCTGTTTCTTGTTCTCAATAGATGTCTAGGGCAATTAAAGATGCATGTAGGTCTAATACATGCAAATGAGGGGCTTTCTTAGAGACTTGGTTCAGATGTATCCTTTAGTTTGTTTATTTGGGAGATTGGTAATTTTAGTAGGTTGTGTTACCCTGTCAGTTTTAACTGATTTATATAGAGGTTGATGACTCTTCTTTTGATAGAGAAATTCCTCCCAGTTTTAAATCGGTGCGCCTCTATCTCTTAAAAGTTCTCTCC